>SJYC01028153.1:0-16865 GCA_006408675.1 Madoqua kirkii | reverse complement strand
CAGAAAAACATTTTCCCAATTCTAAAGCATTATACAATAGTAGTTGCTATTTCTAACAACGTTTGGTCCTTCAGTTATAATGGTCAACGTAAGATAATATTAAGTTTATTTCACTCTTAAAATAAGCATAACAAGCTACTAGATATGCTGCTTTTTAAAGATATGTTTTAGTGACTTGTAACCAGGCATCAGTTCTAAAAGAAACTTTGAAAAACATTTTGTCCTTAACATCTATTAATTCTGTATATAAACTGTGATGAAGCTGAACCAGACAGAATTGAACATTCAAGATAAATATATGGAGCAACAAACAATTCTTGACTGTTCAATAACACAACTGTAGAACAAAAAAGAGTGCCATTATTTTGAGGAATGAATGTTATTATTTTGAATGTCAACTCATGAACTTAACGATTTTCAACATCAAGCTTGCCATTTTGTGTCTTGTCTTGAAGCTGAATAGGCTAGCTGCAGTCCATCGACACTGGAATAATCCAGAGGCCAGTAAATTGCACCATTATGCAACTTTCACCATAACTAAGAGTCAACTTAAAGAACAGGGAAGCAGAAATTCACAATACATTTTATCAAAACATAGTTCAGTTTTTTAAAAATTAGTATTAAAGAACTAATGTCCTAAAAGAAATATAGGTTTCCATGAATCACCTGGGAAATTCACAGGAACTACAAGTGCTTATTAGGAAGAAGGAAAGAAACAAATAAAGAAAAGGGAAATACAGTGCCTTACGGAATAAATCTACATACAAAATGAAATCCCTTGTACTTTCCAGTCATAAAAATGTAAACCAGTCTTAAATAAGAATTATATTTTTGTAGTTTTACATTTAAGAAAGTATTAACACTCTGTGAGAGTATTCACTTTTTGAGGCTTAAATATTTGTTTCCAAATCTGCAATAAAGCATACTAAAAAGGAAAACTATCAAACATGAACATATACAATCAACTCTCTTCTTATGGAGTTTATACTACAAAAGCTTCTGACTAATGAAATCATACGAGTAGTGTTCAGTGACTAACTTAATATCAACCGGTATCATTTAATATGTATTGATATAGACAATGTATTGATATAGGCCAGTGTTCAGATGTGTATTGACATGGGCCAATGTTTGGGTCACTGGCAATCAATAATGTCATTTTTTGAAAGTTCAAAAAATCTCTGCATGCATGCTCAGTCATGTCTGACTCTGCAACCCCATGCAGTATAGCCCGCCAAGCTCCTCTGCCCACAGAATTTTCCAGGCAAGAATGAATACTGGAGTGGGTTGCCATTTCCTACTCCAGAGGATCTTCCTGACCTAGAGATGGAACCCTCATCCCTTGCATCTCCTGCATTGGCAGGCAGATTCTTTACCACTGTGTCATTTGGGAAGCCTAATAGCATACAAACTTCAGAACAATTGGGAGAATATTAGGAAACAAAACCATAATTTAGATATTGTTTACCTTAGTCATATTTTTACAATATCTATTTTAAAATTGAGTTGTCTAGTGGACTTCCCTGGTGGCTCAGATGGTAAAGAGTCCGCCTGCAATGCAGGAGACCCAGGTTCAACCCCTGGGTCAGGAAGATCCCCTGGAGGAGGAAATGGCAACCCACTCCAGTATGTCTGCATGGGAAATCCCACGGACAGAGGAGCCTGGCTGGCTACAGTCCATGGAGTCACAAAGAGTCAGGTGTGAGTGAGCAAGTTTCACTTATAGATAAGTGATTAAAGACAATGGGCCTATGGAATAGGCCACCTGGAGGTGGCTTCATTATATGAGATATTTTACTTTGGAAGACTTTTGCTACAGTATATCAGAATAAAGTAAGCCATATATGGTAAACTAGAACTTCTCCTAAATTAAAGAAGTGTTATGTGACTAATTTATGAGCTATGTTTATTATTATGTATAATTGTTGTTTCTTTTAGGCAGGCAGAAAGAAAATAACTGGAAAATGATATTTGAAAGCATGCACACTTCAAGAGAAAAATTTTAATAATACAAATTAGATACCATTTATTGAGCACTTACTGTGTTACATATTATACTGACTCAATGGACATGAGTTTGAACAAGCTCCAGGAATTGGTGATGGACAGGAAGCCCTAGCGTGCTATAGTCCATGGGGTTGCAAAGAGTTGGAGGTGACTGGGTGACTGAACTCAACTGATTTAGCTCATTTAATATCCTCCCAAAGCTATCCAAAAGAGTTACTTTTATTGACTCCTTGTTACAGATGACAGAAAAGGATACTGAAAAAGTAAAGTGATTTTTTCAAATTCAAATAGTGGCAAATAGCTGAGTTAGGATTCAAATCCACACCTATCCTGAAGCAAAATACAGATCCACAACTGTTATTATGTATGCATACCAGTGGTTTTCAAAAGCGAGTTGTAACTCCAAAAGCAAAGGCAGCAAAAGCAAAAATAAACAAATGGAACTACAAAAACCTAAAAACTGCATAGAAATGGAAACCATCAATGGACTGGAAAGGTCATGTAGGGAACAAGTGAAAAGACTGCAAATCACCCATCTGTAAGGGGTTAATATCCAAAATACACAGGGAACTCATACAACCCAGTATCAAAATCCCACAAAATTAAACTGATACAGGACTCAAGATGACATTTTCCCAAAAAAAGATGTACAGATGGCCAACAGGTACACAGCGAAAAATCGCTCAACATCACTAACCATCAGGAAACACAAGTGAAAACAACACAGAGCTATCACCTCGTACCTGTATCGGATCTATTGCCAGAAATGAGAGGAACAGTAAACACTGGTGCTGATGCAGAGAAAAGGGAGCCCTTGCACACTGTTGGTAAAAATGTAAACTGGCGTATACAGTATGGAAAAATTATGGCGATCCCTCAAGATATTAATCACAGAACTACCAAATTATCCAACGATTCCACATCCGGATATCTATCCCAAGGTAATGAAATCACTGTCCTGAAGAGATAGCTGTTCTTCCAACTTTAAAGGAACATTATCAACAATAGTGGAGGAAACAAGTTAACTTCCATTAATAGATGAATGATTAAAGAAAAATTATATATAATGGAATATTATTTACCTTTGAATAAGAAAAAAAAAACCCTGTTATTTCTGACAACACAGATGAACCTGGAAGGCATTATGCTAAGTGAAATAAGACAGACAAAAATGCTACACAGTACTGCTTATATGTGGAATTTTAAAACAAAACAGAACATCAAACTCATGAATGGAGAAAAGTCATTGACAGGTGCTGTAGGGCAGGGGAAATAGAGGTTCATTAAAAGGTACAAACTTTCAGTTTTAAGATCATGAACCAGGTCTACGTTCTAGTGAATAACACGATGGCTATAGTTGATAACACTTTGTTGTATAATTGAAATTTGCTATGAGAATACATCTTAAAGAATCCCACCAAAAAGGAAATAAACCTGTGAGGTGATGGGTTCATTAATTAACTCTTTGAGGGGACTCCTCTCACAGTATATATGTATATCAAAACATCATATTGTTTGTACACTTTAAATATCTTACAATTTGGTCAATTATACCTTGATAGAGCTTTAGGGGAATGAACTGTAAATCAACTTAGTTACTAATGACCAATATTTATTTAAAAACATGAAACAGTCAAGGTAATGAAATCACTGTCCTGAAGAGATAGCTGTTCTTCCAACTTTAAAGGAACATTATCAACAATAGTGGAGGAAACAAGTTAACTTCCATCAATAGATGAATGATTAAAGAAAAATTATATATAATGGAATATTATTTACCTTTGAATAAGAAAAAAAAAACCCTGTTATTTCTGACAACACAGATGAACCTGGAAGGCATTATGCTAAGTGAAATAAGACAGACAAAAATGCTACACAGTACTGCTTATATGTGGAATTTTAAAACAAAACAGAACATCAAACTCATAGAATGGAGAAAAGTCATTGACAGGTGCTGTAGGGCAGGGGAAATAGAGGTTCATTAAAAGGTACAAACTTTCAGTTTTAAGATCATGAACCAGGTCTACGTTCTAGTGAATAACACGATGGCTATAGTTGATAACACTTTGTTGTATAATTGAAATTTGCTATGAGAATACATCTTAAAGAATCCCACCAAAAAGGAAATAAACCTGTGAGGTGATGGGTTCATTAATTAACTCTTTGAGGGGACTCCTCTCACAGTATATATGTATATCAAAACATCATATTGTTTGTACACTTTAAATATCTTACAATTTGGTCAATTATACCTTGATAGAGCTTTAGGGGAATGAACTGTAAATCAACTTAGTTACTAATGACCAATATTTATTTAAAAACATGAAACAGTAGAATCAAAGAGAAAACTATCAGAATGTGTTGCAGAAGTTAAATAGTTTTGAAAAACTTATTTCAGAACATAGTTGATAACATTTGATAGATAGAGATAAGAGGTAGGTTGGTAGGTAGGTAGATAGATACAGATAAGAAGTAGGTAGGTAGGTAGGTGGCCTTCCAAGGTGGCCACAGAGTGTGACATGACTGGGCAGCTGAGCACACACATGCAGGTAAGCAGGTGGATAGGTAGTTAATAGATGGATTCACATCGCAGACTGGAGGTCATGTAAAGGCATCTTCTACTTTAGAAACACTGTCAAAAATTAGGTGATAGAACAGTAAAAGGTGATCGTGTACCAGCAACGGGCATTAGTCCACTGTAGTCTTTCAAACATTAAATGAAATAATGGGTAGTAACTGCAAAGTAGTGAGTGTTCAGTAGGCTCACGATAAGTCTTGTCAGTAAAAACATAAGCATTTTTAGTATCTTTGCCCTCATCATCTATAAAAGAGCAAGGGCTGCCTGCATCTTAGAATTTTACAAGCCTTAAGGCTCTTTCAATTTTATCTAATCTCATAGTTTCTAAGACTTAAACTCCACTGCACAAAACAGATAAGTGCAGACTGGATGAAGGGGGGCAAGGTTCTGGCCTCTGGCTCGGCTTGCCATTTTTGATCATCCAGGAATCAGTCTCAGGTTTACTTAGTGAGTTCCTCCCTGACTGCCCAGGCTACACCCATACTTATCACTGTTTCTGTCACTGCTTGATAATTTCGCTTTTTAACAAAAATTTTAACTGTTTCCACATTACCACTGATAACAAATGTTGGGTCTTTCTTTGAAAGCAGGACCTAATTTCTTGTTCACCAGGTAGAACTGTGCCTGAAACGTAATAAATTATCCTTAAATATGTGTTGAATACATACAGCCTGTCAATGCAGGAGACGTGGTTTCAGTCCAGAAGTTGGGAAGATCCCCTGGTGTAGGAAATGGCAGCCTGCTCAACTATTCTTGCCTGGAGCATTCCATGGCAGAGGAGCCTGGTGGGCTATGGTCCACAAGGTAGCAGTGAGATTTGGCTTAGTGATTAGCACACACAAGTCAGTGAAACTGACTTCAATGCCCACCCAATCTTTCTTCAGATCCTTGAGTCCTGGTTCTGAGTCATCCTAATCCACACTAAGAGATCATCAATATTATTTAAATAATCAACATTATTTATTTAAAGGTGTCTGCTCTTATGTGTATTAGAATTTTAGGAGGAGATTACCTCTGAAAGGTCCTGTAGCTAGAATTCAGGAATGGCTGGCTGGGGACAGTCAGGCAAAATCACAATTACCTACAGAGCATCACTCATTAACAAGTACGAAATTTCTGACTTTCTCTCTCCCTCTTTCTCAGTATTCTCTCAGCTGTAGTGACAGTGAATCTGTTGTGTGTCAGAACTAGAAGACAGAACACAGAAAGGGGATTTTAAAAAAAGCTCTCATGAAAATATGACTCTTTGTATTACATGAAGTATAAAGTTGCATATAAACAAATATTGCTTGATCTGTTCATAAATCCCTTAAGCATAAGCAAGTTTTCTTATATTTACAAGGAATGTCTATTAATCAAGCAGTTGAAGAATCCCAATGCAGCTTGTAGAATTTATTCAGATTCAGAAATGATGCTTCTTCACATTTCCCAGCAAAAACAACTTTGGGTTTTTAAAAAGGACACTTATAATCTTCTAAGAAAATGGTGAGCCAGAATGTAATCCTTTACTCTTGGGAAGGATATTTGGGTTAAGGGAACATTCAATTTCTTCATTTAGAGAAAGTCTTTTGCTCCCCTCTTACTATGATAATCCAGTTTTAAAAGACGGCCTAACCCTTGAATGGAATATGTGAAGGTAGAGTGCAGGAGAAGGTGAGAGTCTTAAAGGGGGCAGAATAAAGAGGACAAAAGGTCACTCAGAAAAGTGACTCTTTAACCGTTAAGAGTCAGGCTTTGGGTGATCAGAGTGACACCTGTGAAACAGCTTCTGCTCCTCGGGCAGGGCCATAAAATCCTGCTCTAAAGAGAAGTATCTTGACTCTAGCTTATGAATCATCCACCCCAGCATTTCACATGATGTACTCTGCATATAAGTTAAATAAGCAGGGTGACAATATACAGCCTTGTCATATTCCTTTCCCAATGCTGAACCCATCAGTTGTTCCATGCCCAGTTTTAACTGGAATCAAGATTGCCAGGAAATATCAACAACCTCAGATATGCAGATTATACCACTTTAATGTCAGAAAGTGAAGAGGAACTGAAGAGCCTCTTGATAAGAGTGAAAGAGGAGAGTGAAAAAGCTGGCTTGAAATTCAACATTCAAAAAACTAAGATCACAGCATCTGGTCCCATCACTTCATGGAAAATAGAAGGGGGAAAGGAGAAGCAGTGGCAGATTTTCTTTTCTTTGGCTCCCAAATCACTGTGGATGGTGACTGCAGCCACAAAATTAAAAGATGCTTCCTCCTTGGAAGGGCTTCCTGATAGCTCAGTTGGTAAAGAATCCGCCTGCAATGCAGGAGACCCCAGTTCAATCTTTGGGTCAGGAAGATCCCCTGGAGAAGGGATAGGCTACCCACTCCAGTATTCTGGCCTTGGGAATTCCACATGCGGTCACAAAGAGTCTGATACAACTGAGTGACTTTCACTTTCACTTTGCTCCTTGGAAGGAAAGCTATGACAAACCTAGACAGCATATTAAAAAGTAGAGAGATCACTTTGGCTGAAAAACTCAAAGCTATGGTTTTCCCAGTAGTCATGTACGGATGTGAGAGTTGGACCATAAAGAAAGTAGAGCACTGAAGAATTGATGCTTTCAAACTGTGGTGCTGAAGAAGACTCTTGAGAGTCCTATGGACTGCAAGGATATCAAACCAGTCAATCCCAAAGGAAATCAACCCTGCATATTCACTTGAAGGACTTGATGCTGAAGCGCTAATGCTGTGGCCACCTGATGTAAAGAGCCAACTAACTGGAAAAGACCCTGATGCTGGGAAAGATCAAAGGCAAAAGGTGAAGGGGGCAGCAGAAGATGAGGTGCATTCATGCCCATCACCATCTCGATGGGCATGAATTGGATTAAACTCTGAGAGATAGTAGAGGACAGAGGACCCTGGACTCAGCAGTTCATGGGATCACAGATTCGGAACGAATGACTTCACAGCTGAACAACAGTAAAGGGAAGTGTCACAAACATTTAACACAGATAAGTAGACCCCTTTTTTTTGGGGGGGTTTGTTTCTTTCTTTCCTACCTCTTTTCTCTCTTATCATCTTAATTTTTGTACTAGACTTATCCTCCTTTACTTTCATTCTGAATTTAAATAGTCACTTAAACATCTGTAATGAAGGGTCCCCCAACCCTGGAACCCATGTGTCACTTCATTCCTAGCTGAAATATATGCTGAACCTACTATTCAATTTTTACAGATCCCTTTTTTTTTAATCGAGATTATAATAATGGGTTCCATCCTAGGATAAGCAAATAATTTGTCAGAGAGCATACTTTATTCCCCCAAGGAGCATAAACTCTTCCAAGCAAATGGGATCTCATTAACTAACTTAACTGAGAACACATATGCTTAATGGCACCAGGCATTTCAAACTGGCAAGGTGCCAATTCTGGATTCCAAAAGAATCTAAGAAATAGCACGTCAGCGTCTCCGCCAAATTTAAAGCACATACACTATAAAATAAAGAACACAGAATGCAATAACTATGACGTTTTAGCTAGTATGATGGGTAATTTTCTATCAACTTAACCAGGCCATGGAGTGCCCAGATATCTGGTCAAATGTTATCCTTGGTGTTTCTGTAGGATTTTTTAGATGAGATTAACACTTTAAAAGGTAGACTGAGTAAAGCAGATTGTTCTACATAATGGGGGTGAGCCTCATCCAATCAGTTGAAGGCCTGAATAGATAAAAATATTGACCCTCACCTGAGTAAGAATTCTCCTGCTTGCTGACCTCCAAACTAGGACACCACTTTTTCCTGATTCCTAGCTCGAAGATATCACGTCTTCCTCAGTCACCAGATCACCAACTCACCCTGCAGACTGTGGGACTTGTCATACTTCATTACCACGCGAGGCAATGTCTTATAATAAGTCTCTTGATGTTTATTATTGATGTGTGTGTAATATTATATACATATATATATGTATACAAACATGCATGTGTGTTTCAGTCACTTCAGCCATGTCTGACTTTGTGCAACCCCCTGGACTGTAGCCCGCTAAGCTCTTCTATCCATGGGATTCTCCAGGCAAGAATACTGAGGTACAAGAATACTGTGTATATATGTAAATATATATATATATATATACACACACAAAAATACATATATATGTACATGTATATATAAATTGGCTCTGTTTCCCTGGTGAACCCTAATCAACAGAGAGAGACAGAGTAAGCTATAAAACACAATCTTTAAATTCTTTTAAGATTTTCGAAAGATGGGGTCAATTTTACCTTGTTAGTCAGTTTTGGTAAAGTTTCAGGATCCTCCTCTTTTTATAATATCCCCTTCAACTTCTAACAGGCAACAGTTTAATATTCAGATATTACAGTTTTTAAAGGAAAACTGAATATTCTCCCAGTCAACAGAACATCAACAACGTCATTTTCTCACTCAGAGAATTTTAGTCGGAGTAAACTTGAAAGAGAAGCTGATCCACAGCTTTAGCCTTTAGAATAGAAAAGGAAAAGGGGCACCAAAAAGGTGAATATGTTGTCCAGGCAGAACAGCTCATCAGAGGTGATGCTCAGACTCAAATGTAATATTTTGATTCAAATCAGGATTGTGCTACCACTTTGCACAGGTTGATGTTTGATATAGCCAAATAAAGTTTATAGACCCATCTGAACTCTACACCATTTCAGAGTTCTATGGCCTTAAATGGAAGGAGAAAAATAAAATCTGAAGAGAAATTCTCCCTTGGAACTTTCCAAATCCTCTCTCACGTCTTTGTCACTGAAGTTGGTTGGAATGTATTCACAATGTTTTATTACCTAGTGCATCAAGGCTTTTTGCAAATTCTAGCTCACAAATGTGGAGACACTGGATTCTTGTGAGTAATGATTCATTTATTTCACCTCCTCCTTTGCCCTTTTTCATTTGACAGGATTGATTTCCTTTCTCCATATAATCTCACTTATCACTATTCATGGCTTCAGAATTGACCCTCTCTTTGTACTTTCCTTTATGGACCAAACTCTTCCTTTAAACAATTGAAATGTCTGTTAATAAAAATTTTTGAAGATGGCATTTATGAAAATACTTGCTTTGGATTATTTTTTACTAACATAAAGTCCTGTACTTCACACACCTATGAAGAAATATCAATTAACACCAGTGTTTAACGATATAGTGAAACAAATTCATCCGGTGTCCAACTCTAGTCCTATCTTATCACATACACAGTCCAGCAGCATACTTAATCTTTAGCTCTTTTTTCCTACAGAAGAAATGGGAACATTGTCACCCAGTTTCTAAGATGAAGTCTAATTTAATAAATTAAAAAAAGAAAACCTTAATGCCCCCAAAAGATCTACAGGAAAATGAGACTTCTAAAATGCCAGCAAACATGGAGGGACACTGCTTTCTACCCTGAAATGAAGATTGAGTCTTCCTGAACCTGAGTTTAATTAAAATAAACTCACTCCGCTGCAAGTAAATTTTGGTACTTATAAAATTTCCTTATGTTCATATATTATCAGTGAGTATTGTTGCAAACTAAAGATATAAGGTCTGGGAATATAAAGGCAGAGGCAAGTGTGAACCAATCTCTTTGGGTTGGGCAAGCCCCTTTCGTGTGCAAATAGTGACACTAGCTGTGTGCCCTTGCCGCAGACTTCAGGGAACAAAGAAAACTACACTGAGATTCGCTGCTTTAGCTGTGGTCACTGTCTTCTCTTTCTAATTTATCAGGTTACTTTTTCTGGTATGGGAGTTCTGGGTTTTTTCTGAAGAAGACATTCTAGTTCCTAGCATCTGTCTCCAATTATTAAATAATTGAACAAATTTCTCTTTTTTTTCCTCCTTGGCGTGAACATGAGTTACAACAAAACAATAAAAGCCTGGGAAAAGCCACAGAGATCTTTTTTTTTTTAATTGCCTCGTGCAGAGAAGTTAACTGTCAAAAGCGTAATATTCTTCCAAGAGCTCATCTGCACAAAATAATGAAGGATTTTTCAAAATCTTGCTTTCCAACCCTTAAGTGACTTGAAGGCCATTACGGAGCTTAGAACCATCAGGAACTATAAGAATTGTGGAAGCTTGGAAAGTACAAAATACTGCAGACTGGTAATTCTTGTCAGACTGGACACTCAGTTGCAATTCAAGGCCTCTGGCTATCTTTTGGATAAATTCCTTCTTGTATTTCTGAGGTCAGCCTTTGTTCCGTTAAAACCTTTGTGAAAGTCACTCAGTCGACCCGTGGACTATACAGTCCATAGAACTGTCCAGGCTGTGATACTGGAATGGGGAGCCTTCCCGTTCTCCAGGGTACCTTCCCAATCCAGGGATCGAACTCAGGTCTCTCACATTCCAGGCTGATTCTTAACTAGCTGAGCCACAAGGGAAGCCCAAGAATACCTTTATCTGGCTGAATAAGGTCTACCCACATGATGAAGGGCAATCTGCTTTACTCTAAATTCACTGATTTAAATGCTAATCCCATCCAAAAAAACACATTCACAGAAACCACCAAAATAACATTTAACCAAATATGTGGGCTCCATGGTCTAGCCAAGTTGACACGTAAAATTAGCTATCATACTGACTTATTCTATAATGCACAAGAGTTCCCTGTAAGACTTAACTGGCCCAAAATGTCAATAGTAGCGACTTTAAGAAAGCCTGAGATGGAAAAGTGAATATTAGAATGAGCATTACATAAACAACAAAGTCCATGACAGAAAAAAATAGAAGTTAGACACCTTGAAGGAAAACTGTTGGTACATTCTGTTTTCAAGTCATTCCCACAAAGGTCTCAATAGAAGTGCTCAGAGAATAGGGAATAATCAAGAAATGTCATTGACTGACAACAGATGGACTCCATGACTGGGAAAATGAAAAATGAAATAATGCTAATGTAATTTTATTTGGTTTTATAATATTCCTGGGAGAAATTTTTCTTGGCCTTGAGTTTAACATACTCATTTTAGAAGTGACTACTGAAATGACAGACTTAGCTTATTTTCACCCTTTCAGCCTATGCCACTTTATAATGTGATTTTTAAAAATCACTGTTCATCAGTTTGAGAATCTACTATTGCCTTAAAGTTAAATTAGTGGTTTTATATATGGAAAAAGAATATTTTGGCCAAATATGTGTGTTCAGTCGCTCAGTCACATCTGACTTTTTTGCAATCCCATGTCTGGACTCTTAGCCCACCAGGCTCCTCTGTCTATGGAATTTTCAAAGTAGAATACTGGAGTAGATTGCCATTTCCTCCTCCAGGGGATCTTCCAGACTCAGGGATCAACCCACAACTCCTGTGTCTCCTCCATTGGCAGACAGATTCTTTTCCACTAGTGCCACCCGGGAAACCCTGTATCTTTGTGAAAACCAGACATTTTATAAACCTAAGAATTTGTATTCTTACAAATGAGAAAGACTCATCTTTAAAAGGACTTGGTTTTAGCTTTCGGAACTTAA
The DNA here is from genome assembly GCA_006408675.1 of Madoqua kirkii. NCBI lineage: Eukaryota > Metazoa > Chordata > Mammalia > Artiodactyla > Bovidae > Madoqua > Madoqua kirkii. Next base: position 4,831 of record SJYC01028153.1, on the reverse strand, counting down.
ACTTTTAAAAAAGTTAGTATAAGTATGAGTTGGTGCTATTTGTTTTTCTCCCATGATAGCATTGCTTTATAATGACTTTAAAAGAAGTGTATCTATTATTCTAAAAATGTATAGTCTTGAATATCTTCATTTCTTCTATACAAAAATTCAGTGGCCCTTTCTAGCCATTTTCAGTAGATACAAATTGATTATTCTATGTAACCAAAGTCCTTCCACTAGGAAAAAAATATATGTTTTGCTGCCTTCTCCATATAGTCTTTCATAATCCATCCTGATCAAAGCAGTAAGGAGAGCTGGGATGAGGCCAGTGACGAGGCCACAAGGGCTTCACAAAGTAATCAGTGAAGTACCAATGATACATCAAAAACAGTTGCAAGGCTATCTGTGGTGATCTATAGTCACAGTCTTTACTTCACGCCATCTCTCCTTTCTTCCTTCCTGAGCATTAAGCATTTGTTTCTAGGTATTTAACTGACCCCTGAGCTCTGCAGTTGTGTAATTTTCAGTCACAGAGAAACAGAATGTTCACTTTCTTCAAGGACTTCCTGCCCATATCTTCAGCTGTTATTTCCTACTAAAAACATACAGTTCAACACAATAACCCTCACATTCTGCCCTGAGTCACTCACACACTTATAAGCAAGTCCTAATTTTAGGTAACATTCCTCAAATTGGTTCAGTTCACTTCAGTCGCTCAGTCGTGTCCAACTCTGTGATCCCATGAATTGCAGCACGCCAGGCCTCCCTGTCCATCACCAGCTCCCAGAGTTCACTCAAACTCACGTCCATCAAGTCAGTGATGCCCTCCAGCCATTTCATCCTCTGTCGTCCCCTTCTCCTCCTGCCCACAATCCCTCCCAGCATCAGAGTCTTTTCCAATGAGTCAACTTTTTGCATGAGGTGGCCAAAGTACTGGAGTTTCAGCTTCAGCATCATTCCTTCCAAAGAACATCTAGGGCTGATCTCCCTTAGGATGAACTGGTTGGATCTCCTTGCAGTCCAAGGGACTTTCAAGAGTCTTCTCCAACACCACAGTTCAAAAGCGTCAATTCTTCAGTGCTCAGCTTTCTTCCCAGTCCAGCTCTCACATCCATATATGACCACTGGAAAAAAACGTAGCCTTGACTAGACGGACCTTTGTTAGTCATGCCTAAGGTGTTATTCTTTGGACTGAGCACAGTGAGATGACCATGGTTAGCATTTCCATATTTTCTAATTAAAATGTAAAAATTGCAAAAAGTGCATCGCTTTGCTTATAAATTTCCAGTCATGTACTTTTAGTTAAAATAAAAATGACATCAAAGAAAAGCTACTTTATTTGGATCAGTGAGTTTTTTGAAAAACAACCTTGACTGGCTACCACTGATGTAAACTTAAAAGGCAGGGAAGCAAAATAGTGTGGATTTATACTTGACTGAAGGTCAAAGGACACTTTGTGTCAGTGTCACTGACAGCACTGGTTAAGACCAATCACCTCAATCAACTACAGACCAGAAAGAAATTTCTGGAGCTCTGAAACACAACAAAATCCAGGTATGTGAAGTTGTTGTTTCAGAGCTGGCATTTTGTCATATCAACATTCTCCACCTGAAAATTTTCTCTTCTAGAAATGCTTGCTTTTATTTGTAACACTGTTGTTGTTTAGTTGCTAAGTCATGTTCAGCTCTTTTGTGACCCTATGGACTGTAGCCACGCCAGGTTCCTCTGTCCATGGAATTCTCCAGGAAAGAATGCTGCAGTGGGTTGCCATTTCCTTATCCAGGGGATCTTCCCAACCCAGGGATCGAACTCACATCTCCTGCATGGCAGGCAGGTTCTTTACCACTGAGCCACCGGGGACTCTCCCTATTTGTAAGAAATCTAATGGTACAGTAGTTGTATTATTCAAAGTCAGACTCATAACAAAGTAGAAGTAAAATCTATACCTTTTTTGAGTTGAATTGTGTCATTTTAATAAATTTATTTGGGAATAGTTTTAGATTCACAGAAAGGTTGCAAAGATGGTACAGAGAGTTTTTGTATACTCTGTACTTAGGCCCCTATAATTAACACATTATGTTGCTGTGGTTCATCATTCAAAACAAGAAACTGAGGTTGGTACATTCATTAGTGTCCTAAGGTTGTTGTAACAAATTGCTACAACCATGGTAGCTTAAAACAACAGACATTTATTCTCTCAGTTCTGGAGGCCAGGAATCCAAAATCAAGCGGTCCCCAGGGCCATACTTCCCCTGAAAACTTTACAGGGAATTTTGCTCTTGGCTTCTCCTAGTTTCTAGTAGTTGCTGGGATTCCTTGAATTTCTCGCTCCAATCTCCATTCCCTGCCTCCATGAACACACTGCCTTCTCCCTCTCTGTGTCTCTCTGTATTTTATTTGTCATTGGAATTAGAACTTACCAGATAATGTGGAGTGACCTTAAGATCCTTAATTACATTTACAGAGATACTTTTTCCAAAGAAGGCAACATTCACAGGCTCTGAGGATTAGGCCGGAGACATCTCTTTAGAAGGAGCCACCATTCATTCCACTACATTATATATTATTAACCAAGTTTAAAAAAATTGTTCCATCAATGTTATTTTCCTACTCCAGGATGCAGTGCAGAGCACCACATGATGTGTTTAGTTGTCATATCCCCCCCATCTCTCTGTGTCTGTGACAGTTCCCTGGACTTGCCTTGTTTTTTGTCACCTGAAGAGTCTTGAGGTGTATTGGCCAGCTATCCCATAAACCACCCCCTTCACTCCAATCTGGGTTTGTCTGAAGTCTTTCTCATGATTAGACTGGGTTTATAGATTTGGGGAGAAAAAAACTTCAGAGATGAAACTCTTTTCTCATCACATCATATCAGGAGTACTTGACATCCACATGGCATGGGAATGTGAACTTTTATCTTTTGTTTAAGGTAGTTTTTGCTAGGTTTTCCCACTCTAGCATTACTTTTTTCCTTCCCCTATTCTATTCTATGGTATTGAGTCACTAGACTTAGCCCATGGTGGGTAGAGGGATGGGGGCAGCGAGCAGAGATCAAGCTTCATCTTTTAAAAAGCAAAAAACTACCTATATTATTTGGTATTTTTCTGCAACTTCTCCCCCATTTATTTTTAATCATTTATTCATATCAATATAGGTGCATCTGACTCTGTGCAACCCCATAGATGGCAGCCAACCAGGCTCCCTCATCCCTGGGATTCTCCGGGCAAGAACACTGGAGTGGGTTGACATCTCCTTCTCCAATGCATGAAAGTGAAAAGTGAAAGTCAAGTCACTCAGTCATGTCCAACTCTTTGCAACCCCATGGACTGGAGCCTACCAGGCTCCTCCACCCATGGGATTTTCCAGGCAAGAGCACTGGAGTGGGGTGCCATTGCCTTCTCCAAATAATTTCATACCTTGACTTATAATCCAGTATTAATGTTATCTATTTTGTCCCTTAAATCAGGGGTCACCAACCTCTGGGATCGAATGTCTGATTATCTGAGGTAGAGCTGATGTAATAACAATAGAAACAAATCTACAATAAATGTAATGTACTTGAATCATCCCCAAACCACCCCCTGCTCCCAGTCGGTGGAAAAAATATCTTATACGAAACCAGTCCCTGCTGCCAAAAAGGTTGGGGACCGTTGCCTTAATTTGTCCATCTGTGGCCACTAGGAATTCTCTCAGATTGGCTCCTGTGTTCTTTTGACAGGCCACCATTCTTTCAGTTTTTTTAAAATATAAATTTATTTAATTGGAGGTTAATTACTTTACAATATTGTATTGGTTTTGCCATACGTCAACATGAATCCACCACAGGTATACACGTGTTCCCCATCCTGAGCCCACTTCCCACCTCCCTCCCCATACCATCTCTCTGGGTCATCCCAGTGCACCAGTCCCAAGCATCCTGTATCCTGCATCGAACCTGGACTGGTGATGCATTTCATATATGATATTATACATGTTTCAATGCCATTCTCCCAAATCATTGGGGTTTTTTTGAACACGACTTTACTCTCTGATACTACAAGCTATCCCAGGTTTAATCTTGTATTTTAAAGCCAAATAAAATATTGAATATTCAAGAGTTTGGTTGTCTATCTGGAATGAGGAAGGGCACTTGCCTTTTAATTCCCCTTGGACTCTAGTAAGTAAAAACAGCAGCACAGTTTCATAAAGTGATGATTAGACAAACAGCCAAGTTAAAGGGTTATGCGAGATACATAACTGCTTTTCTTACAATTAAAATATTCATGCCTCAAGCAGAAGACAGGGATGTAACACTGAATTCTAATAGCAGAGTGAGGAATCTTCGACTCCAGCACCTCAGCTAAGAGTATCAGTCCCTTCACGGTGCAAACCTCCCTTGGCTGGAGGCTTAGTGCTCCCTCCTCACTGGGTTTTAACTTTCCTCAATGTTTGTAAATGCAGCGATGCTGTTCTCTCATAAAATCACCAACTGAATAATACATTGTTTTCATATAAGAGTTTTGGCCCTGGAGACTCTAGAAAATTTTAGAGTAGCTACAGGTCATGTACCCCAGAAATGTGAAACAGAGCTGCCTGCGGAAGTCTAAGAGAACACACTTGGAATAAATAGCACTATGCAGGATTCCAACTTGTGTATGTGTTTCTATTCTCCCTAGAAGAGGAAAGTGAAGAGAGAGGTCCCTGATCATTGCAGGCCTTTCTTGGAGGCAGGCTATACTTACAAAATACTGCTTGGTTAACAGCGCAATCAAAGAGGCCACAATTAAGGTACCATAAAGCAATAAGGGTAACTCCAATAACATATGTCACTTGACCATTTTCAAAACACACACACACACACACACACACACAC
>SJYC01028152.1:0-20477 GCA_006408675.1 Madoqua kirkii | reverse complement strand
TTACAAAATACTGCTTGGTTAACAGCGCAATCAAAGAGGCCACAATTAAGGTACCATAAAGCAATAAGGGTAACTCCAATAACATATGTCACTTGACCATTTTCAAAACACACACACACACACACACACACACACACACACATATATATATATATATATATATATCACCAAATAGCTTGGCCAGATGGGCAAGGAAACTATCCAGTATATTATCTCCAGCCCAGGGAAGAGGAAACCTGCAGGAAGGCAATCATAGCTGTTTACTCATAGAGCACAAGGATTCAAGAACGCCATCTGAATCATTTTACATGAACATGTGAATAGAAATTCACAAAATGTGCTGTGTATCTTCAATGCTATTGTGGGACATAAGAGGTTAATTCCAATGAGAAATATAAAAAACAGCTACTAGTAGTCAGCCTTGTCTCTAAACACAAGTTGCACTTATATGACCCAAAGTACTTACATCCTAATCAACCCAATCGTCTTCCAAAATTTAGTCCGGCATACATCCTTAAAACATCATCTCAAGGAAGTTACGTGTTATTAATGTCAAGGTGGGAAAATATGGTGTTTCTCTCTTTAAAATAAGACATTATTTCTCCAATATACATTTTAGAAGATATGAATTGTAAGATTTTTCAATGGAGAGATATGACATGTGCTCTTTTGTTTTTTGGCATGGAACATTTTTTTAAATAATGTGTTTTGCCTTGTTATCTCCACAAAAGCACTTAGCAACCTTTCACATTTTCAACATCATTTCTTGACAAGACAAAGAGAATTGTAATATGTGGGTGGCACTCTGAAATAATAATCAGAGGATTGTCATAAAAAAGAACATCATGTCAGCTGTTAGAATGTTCGCCAACTTTCTCTCTGAGAATCAGAAGAAACGCCTTCATGATTATTTATGATATGGAGTGATTTTACTTTTGATATCCAAATGAAGTCATTAATTCTAAAGGGCAAGTCCTCACCACTAATGGAGTCACTTTTAAAAGAGTAAAGGAAGGAGGAAATTAAGCAGTCAACTTATTTAGGATTTTTTTCCTCTGCTTGTCACATTATTCTTTTATCTTCTCTTCAGGACAACCATGATCTAAAATACCCCTGAAAATATATCGCAGGTAATTCTGAAGAATCAATCTATTTTGATGCTTGTTTTTAAGGGCAGTTAGGAAATTACTCTCACCAAAACTGTTAATTAATGCTAAAACTGACAATTATTCTATTTCCTTTCCTTATCAAAGTGTGGGTGACTGCAATATTCTCTTTGGATGTTCAGATGATAAAAGCAACAGCGTATAAATCTGTAACTTCACTTCTTTCACTACGGCCGTAGACAAAGTATATGTGTTGCCATGATACACCATCCTGATTCCTTTTACTTCTAAGTCTTTATATTTAATAGGATTCAAGCAGACAATAGTTGGGTCTTATTTTTCTAATCTATTCTGGTATTCTGTGCTTTTACTGATATATTTAGACCAGTCAAATTTAAAGTTAGTATTGATATAATTGGGTAAATATCACTATGTTTGAAACTGTTCTATTGCTTTTATTTGTTCTTTTTGTCTTTTTCTTTGTTGTGTGTATGCTCAGTCATGCCCAACTCTTTGTGACCCGCCAGGCTGTATGTAGCCCACCAGGCTCCTCTGTCCACAGGATTTCCCAGGCAATAATACTGGAGTGTGTTGCCCTTTCCTTCTGCAGAGGATCTGCCTGACCCAGGGATTGAACCCACATCTCCTACACCAGCAGGTGAATTCTTTAACACTGAGATAAACACTGGGAAGCCCCCTTTTCTGTCTCTTCTCATTTTAAGTGGGCATTGTATATGATTTAATCTTACCTCCCCTCCTGGCATATCAGTTATACTTTTTAAAGATTTCAGTGGTTTCCTTAGAGTAATACATTTTTAATTAAGCTATTAATTTTAAATGCCACTTAGGTACCTTATAACAGAATATTCTCCATCATTCCCTTTTATCCCTTATGACATTGCTATTGCAATGGACTGAGTTCTATCTCCTTGAAATTCGTATGTTGAAGCCCCAACCTCCAATGCGATAGTACTTGGAGACAGTGCCGTGGGTGATAGATAGATTTAGAAGTCATGGCATCTTCTGGATCTCAAGAAGGGGAGAAAAGAAAGGGGAGAAAAGACCGGAGAGCCCTTTTTTTCTCAACTATGTGAGGACACTGCAAGAAGGGAGCTGTCTGCAAGCCAGGATGAGGGCCCTCCACCAGAAACTGCACTGCACCATCGTCTTAAACTTACCAGCCTTCAGTTCAGTTCAGTCGCTCAGTCGTGTCCGACTCTTTGTGACCCCATGAATTGCAGCACACCAGGCCTCCCTGTCCATCACCAACTCCTAGAGTTCACTCAGACTCACGCCCATCGAGTCAGTGATGCCATCCAGCCATCTCATCCTCAGTCATCCCCTTCTCCTCCTGCCCCCAATCCTTCCCAGCATCAGAGTCTTTTCCAATGAGTCAACTCTTTGCATGAGGTGGCCAAATACTGGAGTTTCAGCTTCAGCATCATTCCTTCCAAAGAAATTCTAGGACTGATCTCCTTCAGAATGGACTGGTTGGATCTCATTACAGTCCAAGGGACTCTCAAGAATCTTCTCCAATACCACAAGTTGAAAAGCATCAGAAGGTGAGAAATAAACATCCATTGTTTAAGGCACCCAGTCCAAGCAGACTTATACACGATCACTTATTTCACTTAACTATATAATCACAGTGTTGCTATTATTACTTTAAAACTATTATCTTTTAGATGGATTAAGAAAAGTAAAAGACTTTTGCCTTTCTTTACTCCTCCAATGCTCTTCCTTTGCTTATGGAGATTCAAGTTTCTGACCTATACCATTTTTCTTCTTCCTGTAAACCACTTGGAACCTTTCTTTCAAAGCATATCATCTTTGGCAAGAGAATGTTCCCTGGTTTTGGTTTCAGAGTTTTCTGCAGTCTTTCCTATTAAACATGTGATTGGACAGTATTTCTGAGGGTCCCACAGAGGTTCAACTGAAAGTAACCGTGGTCATTTCACTGAATTTTCCCTCAACAATTCCCCTGGAAACTATATATTTCTTTCATCTGGACTTGAATTCTCAGATGGGGTTCCTGCAGTTGGAAAGTTGAAATAAATAAGGGCTTGAGAGGTGACAAAAGCAACCAACCAAACAAAAAAAAAATCATCTGGTGACAAATATGCCCAGTTTTTTTTGAGAAAGTCTTTATTCTTCCTCCATTTTTGAAGGATAATTTCTCCTGAGGGGGAATTTTTGATTGGTAGATGTTTCTTAATTTCTTTTTTCATTGCCCTCTTCACTCCACTCTCTTCTTGCTTATATGATTTCTATGGCCAATTTTTATCCCTGCTTCTTCCTAAGTAAAATATTCTTCCATCTCTGGCTGCTTGCAAGATTTTCTTTTTGTTTTCTGAAGTTTGAATGTGATATCCCTCCATGTATATTTTCCAAATATTTATCCTTCTGGGTGTTACTGAGGAAACAGATTTGTGATTTGTTGTCTATCATTAATTTTGGAAAGTTCTCAGCCATCATGACTTCAGTATTTCTTCTGCTCTTTTTTCCCCTTCTGGTAATCCTATTAGATGTGTATTATACCTTCTGTAATTGTCCCACAGTCTTTGGATATTCTCACTTTTTAAATGGATTTTCTCTCTGCTTTTAGAACATTTCTACTGACATACATTCAAGGTCACTAATTCTTTCCTCACCTGCACCTTAACTGCTCATCAGTCCATGAAACACATTCTTTATTTCTGTTGCCATATTTTTGATTTCTAGAATTTCTTTTCGATTATTTCTTAGTTTGCACTTCTCTGCTGACTTTATCCACCTGTTTTTTCATGTTGTCTATTTTTTTAATTAGAGCCCTTAACACACTAATCGTAATTATTTTATGTTCCCTGTCTACTAATTCCAAAATGAGTCATTCTAAAGCTGACTCTCATGTTTACTATGTCTCTTCAGAAAGCTTTTATTTGGCATGCCTTGTAATTTTTTTAAGTAGAAGAGATGAATTTTTAATTAACGGGGATTCGCCTGTAGTGTGAGGATTTATGGAAGTATGGCTAGGAGTTGAGTTATGTTTAGTGTTTATGATAGCCATGGATGCCAGAGACTTCAAATTACTCTAATACCTTTTGTGTGTGCTATAGCTGCCTTTGTGTTTCATTAAGGACTCCTCAGATCAAATCTGTCTTTCAGCCCTTTACCAGACCACCTGACCTGCCTCTTGAGAAACCTGTATGCAGATCAGGAAGCAACAATGAGAACTGGACATGGAACAACAGACTGGTTCCCAATAGAAAAACGAATACGTCAAGGCTGTATATTGTCACCCTTATTTAACTTATATGCAGAGTACATCATGAGAAACGCTGGACTGGAAGAAACACAAGCTGGAATCAAGATTGCCGGGAGAAATATCAATAACCTCAGATATGCAGATGATACCACCCTTATGGCAGAAAGTGAAGAGGAGCTAAAAAGCCTCTTGATGAAAGTAAAAGGGGAGAGTGAAAAAGTTTGCCTAAAGCTCAACATTCAGAAAACGAAGATCATGGCATCCTGTCCCATCACTTCATGGGAAATAGATGGGGAAACAGTGGAAACAGTGTCAGACTTTATTTTGGGGGGCTCCAAAATCACTGCGGATGGTGACTGCAGCCATAAAATTAAAAGGCGCTTACTCCTTGGAAGAAAAGTTATGACCAACCTAGATAGCATATTGAAAAGCAGAGCCATTACTTTGCCAACAAAGGTCCATCTAGTCAAGGCTATGGTTTTTCCTGTGGTCATGTATGGATGTGAGAGTTGGACTGTGAGGAAGGCTAAGCACTGAAGAATTGATGCTTTTGAACTGTGGTGTTGGAGAAGACTCTTGAGCATCCCTTGGACTGCAAGGAGATCCAACTAGTCCATTCTGAAGAAGATCAGTCCTAGGTGTTCTTTGGAAAGAATGATGCTAAAGCTGAAACTCCAGTACTTTGGCCACCTCATGCAAAGAGTTGACTCATTAGAAAAGACTCTGATGCTGGGAGGGATTGAGGGCAGGAGGAGAAGGGGACGACCGAGGATGTGATAGCTGGATGGCATCACTGACTCGATGGGCATGAGTCTGAGTAAACTCTGGGAGTTGGTGATGGACAGAGAGGCCTGGTGTGCTGTGATTCATGGGGTCACAAAGAGTCGGACACAACTGAGTGACTGAACTGAACTCCAGCCCTTTAATCTGTAATCCACTGTTACTTTACTGGAGTCCTTTGTGCTGGTGTGGAGGGTGTGAAGCATTCTAGAATCTCAAGGTTAAATCTCAGTGATTAGCTGGCATCTATTCCTGGGCATCACAGGTATTTCTTAGCTTTCCCTCCCTTTCTCAATGGCAGTGCATGAAGTCTAGAGGGGGCTGGAGCAGAGGTATCTTTCCTTCACGTGGATTCTGGACCTTTGCTACAGAGAAGGCTCCACGCATCTTTTGAAAGGATTACTCTCTAGAGGCTCTCTCTCAGCCTTGCATCATGAGATCCTAGCGGGGTTCTATGCTGCACCTGGAGTGTCGGGGCTCCCAAAGATTAGGGTCCCCAGGAGTGTCTCACTCGCACATCATTCCACACTCCTGCTCTGTGCTGTGCTTAGTCTCTCAGTCATGTCTGACTCTTTGCAACCTCATGGACTGCAGCCCGCCAGGCCCTTCTGTCCATGGGATTCTCCAGGCTAGAACACTGGAGTGGGCTGCCCATTGTAGGGGATTTTCTTAACCCAGGGATGGAAAGCAGGCCTCCCGCATTACAATACCTGAATTCTATACGGTTTTTTACCATCTGAGCCTAGCACCTTAGAAACACCACCAATTAAGTGTTCCTGCAAGTTTTTGCCTCCTACTGCTTCAGCTCCAAGAAAGCTGGTCTTGGCTGTGATTCTGTGTATTCACTGTCTCTCCAGATTTCAGGCTGGTGGTTTGCCATGTGACCTCAGTTCTGTTAGATCCAAGAAAAGTTGCTAATGTTCAGTTTATTAGGCTTCCTGCTTTATGGATAGAGTGATAACTACCAAACTCTTTGTGTAACAGAAAGCCTCTAGATTTAGCACTAGAACATTTCTACTCAGTAATTTCCTCACTCAGGACAGTCCCTGAAATGTATCCTTCTCTTATTGAAGACCAAAGAGATACAGGATTAATACAGTAGAGAGCCAAGTTTTCTACATTCAGGCAGCCCTAGCTTTAAATTCTTGAAGACAGCTATTTAGCCATTCTCTTATATCAAGGGGAATTATTTCAACTAATGAATTCATCTGAACTTATTTCAGAAATTACTAATAGCCATTAATAGAAATCTGGACTACTGGCAAATCAAATGCCAACTGAATTATTCTTCACAGTATACTATAGCATGGATTTTAGGAAACTTGAAGGCCTAGATGTTACCTATGCTATATTTGTATACAATATGTGTATGTGTGCATGCTCTCCCCTTTAGTAATTTCAGATCCATTTTCCAGTCTTCTCTACTCTCCTGTATGCCCTGGGAACCTGATCCGTGTAGACAAAATAAAAATGTTGCCTTGTTTTCTGGCTTCTGGCTGTATTTATCAGAGGCCAAGAACTCAGATGGAGAGAAAGGAATGGCAGTGAGACAAGAGTCCTCCCAATTTGTCTCCTAACTGTCACCTCCAGTTGAACATAGCCCTTAGCGTTCACAGTTCCTCCCATCACTGACCTTTCCATATGACTCTCCCTTTCAGCATTTTCAACTATTTCCCCTTGCTACCCCTTCATGACTGGGGTTATAAAACCTAACTACTTCTTGTCTGACTTCCAGGTAAATTTTCAGTATTTGAGGCAGAAAAATACACAACCCAGGATATATTTGTGCAGTAACACCATCCACACAGTTCCTTTAATTTCTCCCCACTTGTTTTCAGTAGCATATTATTTTGTCTAAAGAAAGAAGGTTTTGTGTCTTGGCAGCTCCAAAAGTAACATTTACATAGAAAAGATAACTGCCTAGTTAAACACCTCACATTTCCAAGCCAGAATTAGCAACTCTGCTCTTGTTTCCAGGAGGCAATCAATGCTATCAGCCTTTTATTTGCTGAAAATTCCTTCCAAATTCTAGCAGTGTAATCAGACCTACTTTAGATGTCACTGTGAATTTGGCATTTATTTTTATATTAATAGATATTCTACTGGAAAGTTAGGAGAGGATTTTAGGCAGTTTTTTTAAAACTATATTTAAAAAATCATTTAAGCAGCAACAACAACAACAAAATACATTTAAAAGATGAATGCTAAATTAGTACAGGCTTCCCAGGAGGCACTATTAGTAAAGAATCTGCCTGCCAATGCAGGAGATGTAAGAGACACAGGTTCAATTACTGAGTCAGGAAGATCCTCTGGAAAAGGAAATAGCAACCCATCCCAGTATTCTTGCCTGGAGAAGTTCATGGACAGAGGGGCCTGGAGGGCTATAATACATGTGGTTGCAAAGAGTCTCACATGACTGAGTGTGCACACAAACACACTCACACATTAAACACTATTATTAAATATTTATTACTAAATAAAACAAAACCATCTTATCACCCCACATGAGGCTCAACAGAGGCTGACACTAACCACCTGTCTGTGCTCTATTTTGAGCTGAACTGCATAGGAACCCATGAACACCCCTAATCTCTGACCATGCTGTGTTACCTTCCATTAGGATTCCCTATGCTTCAGCTCCATCTACTGAAATTCTATACTTTAATCACAGATTATCATGAATAGCAACTTCTATATGAATCACATTCTACCTTTGAGAAGACAACCTTTCTCCCTCTTTTGAACAATTATCATGTTATTTATTTCTCTCCTTGTCTTTCCATAGTACACACATACACAGGCAAGTCAACTCTCACTATTTGCTATGGTGACGTAAGTTCTATAAAGATGCTATAAACACTGAAATTAACAAATACTGAGTTTTCTGGGGAAATACAGGGCTAATGACAATGGCAGCAAGTCACTGGTCACAACATTTTTGTCATCATTTTGATTGACACATAACATTTTCTGTTTCTGTTTAAACACCTTATTTAACATATATTTTGATTCATTAACATTGAACTTATATCAACAGCTGTAGAGCTTCATACCTGAATAAAGTTCATCTGTCACACAGTACCTTCTCCATAAGGCATATCACAGCCTCCTTGCACTTAGAAACACTTGACAACCCTGTAGCTCAACACTTGGGGACCATTTTAAACAATTAAGCCACTATACTATCAAAAAGCACAAAAATGCAAAAAATACAGTACTAAATGGATTGTTAAAAGGACACTTGTTTACAGAGTAAAAGCTGACACAAGAAGGCAGAGTGTCTCCGTGTTCAACCTCAGCTGGGAACGTATGTATCAAGCTACTCAAACATCACTATACACATCTGTAAATGACTACAAAACACCACAATTACTGATTTTGATACTACAGATATATTTTAGTGATCAGGCAAATTTGCAAATATGAAATCTGCAAATAATGAGGGTAGACGTGTGTTTGTTAGGCACATATGTGTATAAAGGAGAAGACTCTCAATATGGAAAGAAAGATGAAAAGTAAACTGATGCTTCCAAAGTGGTATAAAATATGCAGGAGGAAAGTTCACGTTACTATGAGGTCTCATAGTCAAAGTACCTGGAGAAGCATCAAGGCTCAGGAAAGTTTCCTGGAAAAAGTAGCCCGCAAGCTGCATTCAGAAGGACAGTTACAACAGAAATCTTCACCGTCATGTTCTGTATCATCTAGTACAGTGCCTGGGTACATTTGCTGTAAGTAAACAATCAGGATAAGTCTTTGATTATCAAGTCCCACTTAGGTTATTCAGAAACATAAGAGAAAAAAATATTTTCTTAGCTTTGGATATACAATTGCTCCTAAAATGTCAAGAGCCCCGTTTCAGTGGCTGTAATCACCGGAGCATAGCGCTTTCCTATGGCACAGACACCACACACGATGTCATTGTGCACGGCTAAACGCGGACCAGCGGAGCTCCAACAAGACTGAGAGCAGCCAAAAGCCAAGGAGCCTCGCCTGCCCTGCAAAAGGAAAGCATACTCGGGAGGCGTGGTGAGGGAACAGGAGGATAATCAGTGCGCCATCCTAAAACTGAGGCTGAAGCTTCACAATGAGGGGAGTGGTAATATTTGAAAGAGTCCAGGAAGTAAGAAGAATGGAAAGCATCCATTGGATTTCACAGCTAGAAGGTCACTGTTGACCTTTGCAGGACCAACTCCAGGAGCGAACTGGAGGTACAAGCCAGATTGCAATGCACTGCAGAGCTAAATTAACATTGTTTGTGTGATTTGTTCTCTGACTCCAGTTACACTGGCCATTTTCAGCTTTGAAACATGTCAGGCTGCCTCTGGATACAATTCTTAATGTTCTCTGCCTTTACTTAGATTTAATCGTCTCAGATGCCTCCACTACCCACCACGAGATAAAGATTGGAACCATGCCTTGCTTTCCTGACAAGGGAATCCCCAGCACCTAATGACATTCCTAGTATGTGATTTTACTCAACTAGTAACTATCAACATATCCCATACAAGACTGAAAATTCATTGAAGGTATTCATTTTGTTTCTCTGCCAAGCCTTGCATATACAAGTGCTCATTAAATATGTTCAAGCAATCAAACAATAGTTAAACTGAAATGAAAAAATAGAATATACTTAGAAAGTCACATGGCATCTAGAATCTTCCAAAATACTGCATATCTGTTTTGTTCATCACTATATCCCCATTGTCTGGAATGAGGCCTAGCACAGTATTTTTTTTGTTGTTGAATTAATAAACAAATGAATGAATGAATGTAAAGTTACAATGAATCATAATCCAATCTATAACTTAAGTTTACAAACAAGGCAAATTTTGAAAAATTACAAAAACCAGCAGCTTCTATGATGATTCTAAAAGGCAAGATCATTCAAAGGAAATTCTGTTTATTGTAACCTATAGAATGAGGAGGAAAATGACTAGATACTTATAGAAATCTGAGTGGGAGGAATTTCCTGGCAGTGCTGTGGTTAGAACAGTGCCCTTTCACTGCTAAGGGCCTGGGTTCAGTCCATAGTTGGGTAATTGGTCAAGGGAAAGAAAAAAAACTTTCTAATAAGTTCAGATTCAAACAGTTATGAACAATAAATACAAGAGTTGTACATTACTAAGAACACATATGGAAAAAAGTATGACTATCATTAAGGTATGTTAAAGCCAGAGAAAAGGAAAAATATGAAGAACAAAATGTAGAAAAGAGTAAAGGATTTTAGATTATACATATACGGAGCTGTAAGAAACATAAAATAGTTTAAAGTCATGTATTAGCATACAGAGCTTAAGATCATCAACACCAGTAGCCACTAAGTAAATGCAAATCAAAAGTACAATAAGATATTGCTGCATATGCCCACTACAATGGCTAAAAGAGTAAGACGGATGTCAGCAAGCACTGGTTAAACTATGGGGCAACTGAAACTCCTATATATGGTGGAAATGTAAGACAGTACAACCACTTTAGAAACTATTTGTCAGTTTCTAAAAAAATTAAACATTAACTTACATTATGGCCCACCTTACAGCTGAGCGTTTATATAAGAGAAATCCAAATTTTATCTACAAAATGATTTTTACTTGAAAGTTCACACACCTTTATGTATAGTGGCCTCAAACTGAAAACAGCTCAAACCACCATCAGTAGGTCAGCAGACAGACAAATTATGGCATGCAATGAAATGAGCCTCAAAAAATAAGACAGGAATGAATTGTATATACATTCCACAGGATGGATATGCCTCAAAAATATTTACGTGAAAGAAGCTAGAATAAAAGACTACACGCTGATGGTTCCATTTATATGAAGTTCTACAACAGGTAAAACTAAATTATTGTAATAGAAATTAGATCAGGGGTTGCCTGTGGTGATTTTATGGTCAAAGCTATAGATACAAGTTTATAAACTTATCATTAAGCAAGGGTCAAAAAAAAATGTTTTCAAGTGATAGAAATGTTCTATAGCTAACGTGATGGTGGCTACAGGGAATATACATTAAATTTATTTCACTGTATATTTTAAATGAGTGCATTTAAAAATGAAATCAGTACACTGCACACTTGAAGCTAAGACAATTTTGTAAGTCAACAAGACTTCAATTTTTAAAGTAGTATTAAAAAGCAATTTAACAACTAAGTAGGTGATAAAACAGCCCAGGATTCTGGAAGAGATAGCTAAAAAAACAAAGGGTGCATTAACTTTACCATATGAAAACTATATCCCAAGGAATTTTTTAAAATTTCATTTTTTAAATTTCTCATTTAATACATTTTTAATGTATTCAATTTGTTTTAATTTATTTTTAATTGAAGGATAATTATAATATTGTGTTGGTTTCTACCATACATCAACATGGATCAGCCATAGTTATACATGTGTCCCTTCCTTTGAGTCTCCCTCCCACCTGTCAGCCCATCCCAGCCCTCTAGGTTGTCACAGAGTCCCTGGTTTGAGTTCCCTGAGTCATACAGCAAATTCCTACTGGCTCTCTGTTTTACATATGTTAGTTATGTGTTTCCATGTTACTCTCTCCATCTGTCCCATCCTCTCCTTCCTACCCACCCCTCATGCCCATAAGTCTGTTCTCTTTGTCTGCTACTGCCCTGCAAATAGGTTCATCAGTACCATATTTCTAGATTCCATATATATGCATTCAGTTCAGCTGTTCAGTCTTTGCAGCCCCATGGACTGCAGCATACCAGGCCTCCCTGTCCATCACTAACTCCCGAAGCTTACTCAAACTCATGTCCATTGAGTTGGTGATGCCATCCAACCATCTCATGCTCTGTCGTCCCTTTCTCCTCCTGGCCTCAATCTTTCCCAGCATCAGGGTCTTTTCAAATGAATCAGTTCGTCACATCAGGTAGCCAAAGTATTGGAGCTTCAGCATCAATCCTTCTGAAGAATATTTAGGATTGATTTCCTTTAGGATGGACTAGTTGGATCTCCTTGCAGTCCAAGGGACTCTCGAGTCTTCTCCAACACCACAGTTCAAAAGCATCAGTTCTTCGCCATTGAGCTTTCTTTATAGTTCAACTCTCTGGAACTATGACTACTGGAAATACCATAGCTTTGACTAGACAGACCTTTGTTGGCAAAGTAATGCATTATTATATGCCTTGATATATATATATATATATATATGCAAAATATATGCATTAATATATGACATTTGTTTTTCTCTTTCTGACTTATTTCACTCTGTATGATAGGCTCTAGGTTCACCCGCCTCTTCAGCACTGACTCAGATACATAAAATACATCATCTTTTATGGCCACACTCTCCCTCAGCAGATAAGAAAGACAAGTATTAGAAAACACATCCGAGCCACATCTTGCAATCAGCTTTGTCAGTAATAAGGCTGATATGTTGATTTCTGTCTGTCTGACCCCTGAGCTTTTCAATGTTGATACTGAATTCAATTTTTAAAATATATTTACATATCACTGTTGATGGGATTTTCATATAAGTTTTTCCAGTTTTTAATTTTATGTAATTTTAAAGATTACTTTGCATTTATAATTATTACAAAATATTGCCTTTATTTCTGCATGTTGTGCAATACATCTTTGAGCCTATCTTACACCCCAAGGTTTGTACTTCTCACTCTCCCACACCTACATTGCTCCTCCCTGTTCTCACTGGTGACAACCTGTAAGTCTACTTCCTTTTTGTTATATTCATTACTTTGCTGTGTTTTTTAAATTCCATGTGTTAGTGTTATTATACAGTATTTGTCTTTCTCTGTCTGATTTATACTTAGTACAATGCCCTCCAAATCCTCCTGCTGCTGCTGCTAAGTTGCTTCAATCGTGTCCAGCTCTGTGCGACCCCTTAAACGGCAGCCCACAAGGCTCCACTGTCCTTGGGATTCTCCAGGCAGGAACACTGGAGTGGGCTGCCATTTTCTTCTCCAATGTATGAAAGTGAAAAGTGAAAGTGAAGTCGCTTAGTCGTGTCCAACTCTTTGCGACCGCATGGACTGCAGCCCACCAGGCTCCTCCATCCATGGGATTTTCCAGGCAAGAGTACTGGAGTGGGGTGTCATTGCCTTCTCCACCAAATCCTCCTATACTGCTGCAAATGGCAAGAGTTCATTTTTTATGACTGAGTAGTATTCCATTCCATGTATGTATGTGTAGGTGTGTATACATACATACACCACACCTTCCTTATCCATTCATCTGCTGATGGACACTTATGTTGTTTCCACATTAGGCAACTGTAAAGAATGTCATTGGGTGCATGTGTTTTAAATCACATATTAACTGAAAATGGAGAGAAAAGAGAAACCCTCACACTCTATTTTGTTTCTACTCTACTAAGGGACATTTAATATATTTTAACATCAATGGAAAAGAATAAAAGTTTTACAAGAGGATTGCACAAAAGTATCTAGTTCTTCTAAATGAGTTCAAGTTTTAAAACACAGAAATTATACCCCATGTACTTCGGGGTCAAAAGTTTTCCAAAAGCAGAATCCACTCGAATAATTTAAGCCATTCTATGGACTTCATTCTGTGCCCCCCAAATTCCTACACTGAAGCCCTAAACTCTAATGTGACTATTTCGACATGAAGCCTTTATATTTAGAAGTAATTAAGGTCATAAGCTGGATGGCATCACCAACTCGATGGACACTGAGTTTGAGTAAAATCCAGGAGTTGGTGATGGACAGGGAGGCCTGGCGTGCTGCGATTCATGGAGTCGCAAACAGTCAGACATGACTGAGCAACTGAATTCAACTGAAGGTCATATGAGTATGGCCCTGATCCACCCCAATTAGTGTCCTTATAAGAAGAGACACCAGAGAGCTTGCTCCCTTTCTTTGCCACATGAGGATGCAGCAAGGTGGCCATCTGCAGGCCAGTATGAAGCCTCTTTCCAGACAGAAACCCTGCTGGACCTTCAGCTGGAACCTCCCAGGCTCCAAAACTGGAGAAAATAGATTTCTGCTGTTTAAGCCATCTAGTTTATAACATTTTGTTAAGGAAGTCTGAGCAGAGTAATACGAACTGAAACTGCTTAATTCTAGGGTACTAGATGGCTAACAGAATCTTTGGCAGGCCAAGGAAACCAATTTTGGTTGTCCCTCATGGGCTTCTCAGGTGGTGCTTGTGGTCAAGAACCTGCCTGACCAAGCAGGAGACCCAAGAGAGGTGAGTTTGATCCCTGGGTCAGGAAGATCCACTGGAGCAAGGCATGGAAACCCACTCCAGTATTCCTGCCTGGAGAATCCCATGGACAGAGGAGCCTGGCGGGCAACCATCCATCAGATTGCAAAGGGTTGGACTGAAGTGACTTAACACATATGATTCTGCCACTTAAACCTCTACCAGAGCATCCCAGAGAAGCAGAATCTCTCCAGCACGCTGCCCCCGTGATGCCACTGCCTCAGTGACATCCTGCAATTCCTCCAAGTCTCCCATGGCGGTATCTGCCTGGCAGAGCCCAGGTGGGCCAGCCCACAGAATCCACCCCACCAATGTGCCCAGAGCCCTGTGGGTAAGACTTCTGAGCTGCTTTCAGAGCACTTCAAGCAGTTCTTCAAGGAAAAACTAAAGAAAAACTGAAAATATTCTACAGCTGAAAAGGGGGCCAAAGAATCACAGACCAGACCAGTGAGCTGGATGCTCTTTTGCCAAATTTCAAAGAAGCCTGTAAAAAGATAATTTTTGAGCCTTTAATGCAAAAGTATAATACTCACTGAAGACAGTTTTATTACCAACTAGATTTCTGAAAATGGTATGACTGACTGATCTCAGAATGACACTGAAGATTCTCCCATATTATAAATTGCACAGAATTAGGACTTGAGATAAGTCCAAAATGGAAAGTTTTCCATTGATTTATAACATCCTAAAAGGAAACTTCTAGATATGTGCCGGGAGAAATTTTTTTTTTTAATATGAACACACACACATATACACATCAGCTTGTCAAATTTGCAAACGACAGAGTACAGAGGCATAGGTTAGAGATCACCTCTGACATTAAACCTTTTCCCTGCTACTTTAACTGGTAGACTTCACTTCGCCCCACTACCCCCACACGCCCCACCTTGAAACATGCTAAGAGTGCTGGGAAGAAAAGATCACTTCCACAGTGTATCTGTTTGATCTTAGCCAATTCATTTCACCTCTGTGGACCTCTGGCTTATCATCTGAACGTAAGGATCATTTCCAAGGACTTTTCAGCTCTCAGTCCCCATGATTCTTATGAAATCTCTTGGATTTGGCAACATTTTTGTTTTTCCTGAGAAAACAGTTTTAATCTCTGCTTACCTATGAGTTTTATGAGGCCATCCTACTGATATGTTACCGAGCATTTGGAAACTGTTGATTATAAAGGACAATTAATAAAGCATCTTGACTGAAATATCATTACTCAAGACCCCAACTCATAGCGCTGTGCCTCTTAGTATACCCAGGGAATGATTTAAAAACAAAAACAAAACAAAAAACCTGGAGAAAGGACAAAGAATGAGGGAGATTAAAAATTGTGTTTGGATTCTTCTAGCGAATAGCCTACACCTGGAACATTTTAACAATAAGAATCACCTTTAAATTATGTTGTATGTTCACATCCCTGTGATTGAAACACCAGAGACAGCTTAAACTGAAATGAATCTAATGAGAATGGAAGAAATTCTGGTAATGTCTCAGGCTGTGTCCATGGCTGGCATGAGAAAGTGTCACCATGCAATTTTCCCTTCTTTCTCATTACAATCCTCATCACAATAAATGCTGTCTTGATATTTAACAAAAGTACATACTCCACTGACATACTGAGCTCTCTGCAATTAGATCCACTGGCTATTTTTATTACTTCATTTTACAGCTTTCCAAAAACCAACTCACCTATGACAGCCGGAGTTTTGAAACCAGTAAAGTGGGTAGATCATATGGGAAGCGGCATTAACCATGAGTAATTTACATCTTGATATCAGGTAAACAACAATAATTAGAAAATTTTATTAGGGGTGATAAAGTGAGAATAGAGCTGTTTTTAGTTTCAGTTCTGTTTCACAGATTCCAAATCTTGAGGGTCTAGTAAACACAATCCCCTTTAATCATCTCTGCATGAGCACCGTCATGCTAGTTTCGAAGCTACCAAACACCTATTGTCTACTTTATTTGTTTAAATGATGTATTTCACGCTCAGACTCATTGTGAGATGTTGATAAACTTTATATTCATAATCCAACAGACTCTAGATACTAAGAGGAAATTAATCAGAACAAGTAGAAATGCTGAATTCTCAATTTCAATTCCAAAATTAAAACCATTTACTCACAGTTTATATTCTGTATATCTGTACACTTTGTGGCAAAATACAGTAGCACCCCCTCCTAGCCTTGGAGGACACATTTCAAGACTCCAGCAGATGCTTAAAACTAGGGACCATATCAAACCATATATGTTCTATGTTTCTTGTTATGCATACATACCTATGATAGAGCTTAATTTATAAATCAGGAACTATAAGAGATTAACAATAATAACCAATAATAATATAGATTATAATATCCTGTAATAAAAGTTATTTGAATGTGTGTATCTGAGCAGAATCCTGCGAGGCCTTCCCAGAAGAGACCCCTCCCATGTTCTCCGCCTGCCTTTTGCTACAGAAAAACTTTACTCAAAGAATAAAACAGAGGAATGAGAAAATGCAGAAAGAAAGAAAAACAGTCAAGCAAGTCTGTAATGGCTACTGCTTCAGCCATCAAAATCAAGGACCTTTAGTTCTTCCTCAAGGACTAGAGAATACTCTCATCCATATCCTTTGAACTATTTTGCAGATACTGAAACCCACACTAGGTGGGAAAAGTTAACTGTATCTGCCCACAGGCAGGTAGACCCATGTTGGTTGGAACCAGGTTGATGGTGTTGACTCCTGATTACCTGACCACCAACCAGTCAGAAGAATGTGCACCAGCTGATGTCGCATTGCTTGTTGAACACTTTAAGACAGGGCATTACCCGCTCCAGGACAGGACACACAGTGTTGACCGCAGTAGCCCGCTGTGGCCCCCCTTTGCCTGGCAAAACAGTCAAGCTCTTTCTTTCTACTTCACCCAAAACCCTTGTCTCTGTGTTTCTGTTCAGCACCAGTGAACAGAGGCTGAGTTTCAGCAATTCACTGTCTCTCTCAAAATACTTTATTTTACAAGTGTAACGCTTTTTTCATCTTAACTAAGCAGTTAAGCAGTTATATAACTTGCAGTCTGAGGTGCAACAGCAAAACTAACACAAATTGCTTGCTCTTTGTTTGCAATTCCAAGAATAAAAGATTTGTTCTTACCACAGGTCTTGGCAACCTCCTCGTAGGACTTCTTCCCTTAAGTCACCTTTTCACTTGGAGGAAGCACTTTATGACTTCTCTTTGGCATACCCAAATTGCCAAATCATTACTCTAGAGTTTTGGCGCCGTTATTGACTAAGGGTCATTTGAACATAAACCCTGCCGATATTAAGACTGCGGGCCTGACTACCAAGTTGACTGGTAAGTTACTAGATGGTTGGGGTTTGCTGAAGAAAGGGAGGAGTCACGGCTGAGCCAGACCACACGAGATGTCTTAACGCGAGATTTCATCATCCTACTCAGAAGGTGCACACGTGTGAATTGTTCTTTTCTGATGGAATAGACCAGGGTTGACTGTGGGTAACTGAAACTGTGGATGGAGGGTTGCTGCTGGTAAACAAGTAAAGCTCCCTGTGCAAATACTGACAAAACTCTCTCTGAAGGCCACTTGGTTTCTCAGATTCTCAAAGGGAATAAATAATAGATATTATTTAATAACAGAGAATTTCTAGGCTTAGGGCTGTGCGTTTGTGAGGAACCCCAATTCATATTTCCATGGACCAAAAGGGCCCCTTTCCCACCAACATGTGAAGCAATGGGAGGTGAGACCTCACCTTAAACACCAAGTATGTTCTCTGATCCAACATAAAAAAAAAAGGCCCTTGAAATCCTTTTCCCCAGAATACCGCACATGTTGGTGGAACGTCTCTCCTTTACTGAAGCATGCTCAAACTGTTGACCTGTTCTTCCTATTCTGCTGAGGCCAAAATGTGTCAAATGGACAGATGGCTCTGCCAGAGACAGTCAGATTTTGTCAAACCAAGAAAATTAAAGCCAGGCCCTGTCATAAAAAGCACAGCTTATGGGTTTGCCAAATGCACCAGCAA
This sequence comes from Madoqua kirkii, assembly GCA_006408675.1. Classification (NCBI taxonomy): domain Eukaryota; kingdom Metazoa; phylum Chordata; class Mammalia; order Artiodactyla; family Bovidae; genus Madoqua; species Madoqua kirkii. Next base: position 2,147 of record SJYC01028152.1, on the reverse strand, counting down.
AACCGGTCTCGTTCACAGCTGCACTCCCTCCTGGCATTTCAGCGTTGGCCAAATGTTGATTCGAAGCATAACTGACTCAGAAATCTCGCAGGCAACCTCTGCTTCAGCCGACACAGCCGACTGCTTTTGGGTAAGTGTTGTTTGTCAACCCCCAGTCTGAATTGCTGATCATAAAACATGAGATAATGAACCACAATTAGCTCCAGAAGAGAAGTTCCAGTCGTCTGATTTTGTCTTTTTTCTTTTTTTCCCCTTGGGAAAAATAGAAACTCTTCATCTTTCATCATGTTTTAGTATTTTCATAGGGGAGAGGGTCTATAGTTTCTAAACTGGTTTGGTTTTCCGGTAGAATTAGAATTACAGTATTATCATTAATAGTGTGATTCTGCAAGTTAATTTATGACGGTTAGGAGTTCCCTACTGAGGAAAATAAAGATCAGATACATAAGAACAGAGCCAGGTATTCAGGGGAGCTGTACTGTCTGGACTACTTCCTTCCTAGGTGTTTCTGGTTTGCCTTTGTCTTGGGGTATCTAATGTCTGTCTGATGTCCTCTGAAGGCCTATGGGTGAGCTCAGGATGGATTCTAAGGTTTCTGCATAAATCTCAGAATTCTTCATTTCCTCTGCATAGATATTCCAAAGAGCAGATGGCTTGGAAATTACTGTATCACAAAGTAAAATAAAATGGAAATGACCTTTCTTGCTCAATTACTAGTCATCATTTGATGCCAGCTGATTTGAAAGTAGCAAAATGGTTGCATCTACCTTGGGTCATAACTCAGTTTCCAGACAAATACTATATTGCCTGAGAAGTAAAACCTACATTGATACTCCTGTATATGAGACAAGGTTTTCTAGAAAGAAAAGAAATGACCAGTTTTTAAGTATCATTTTAATTATATCTACCTGTGTTTACCTTTCGCTTCAGATCAAAAGGTTAATTTTGATTCAGTCTTCCAGATCATTGAAAAATTGTGTTCATAATTCTTGTTTTATTCTTCCTCTTTTTTATACATAAATCCTAACCCCTATTTTCAATGAGGCTTGGTTATTTACTAAGTAATCAAGTATGCTAATATGGAAAAATATTGGCCCTTACAGTCTGAAACTATGAATGTACTATAATTTGCTAGAATTTAGTATGAACACAAGTATACGCCTGTCAAATTAAACAGCGATTAAATTATTGTAGGGTTGGAACAGGAAATAAAAAACATACTTCAAGTATCTCTCAGAGTTCATTCTTCCAAGAATAATTCCCTTTAATTAATTGGTTAGGTATTTACTTAAGTCATTTCCTTAAATCTCAAGGCAGAAGCAACCACCTATGTTTTATCTGTTTTCCCAAATGCAAGTTGATTTGAACTGAAAATTTAAAGGTTAAATAAAGCTGTCAAACCTATTTTATGATAATTTGCAATTAACATAAATTAAATGAGTACTCCCGAACTTTGAGGTTCAGCTATTACTGAGAATTGTATTACTTCTATATTTGCTGATTTTCCTTTTGTTTCTAATCTTTAAGTAACTTACTCTGTATCCTTTTTGTCTTTTTTTAAGCCTATTGAAATAAAACTAAATATTCTGTTTTGAAAACTTACTTGCTGTGAATTTAAAGCTACCCAGCTATTCAACAGTGTCTCTTTTCTCTACACTTTTCCTTTTAATTCTCTCAAGGCATCTAGGTAATTATTCATTTGACCTTGAAGTTTTGACAACTTTAATTTGTTATGAGCCCATGAATTCAAGATCCAGAAAAAATGGTCATTACCCTTACATTACATTCAAGCACATTATAGAAACAGAGGTGGTAAATATAATACACCAAAAGTTATGGGCTTTCTACTCAAGGGGCCCAGACGGCATCAGGTAAAGCACAGGAAAGGAAAAGAACCTTGAAGTGGGCATAGAGGCAAAGAAAATATGAATGTAAGTTCTGATCTATGGAAGGGGAAGGAACTAGCAAGGACATAACCTGATTTCATAGTCTGAACGTTTAAAGTATGGAAGACAAAGTAGAACTGTGATTTGTAGCCACCACAAAGCATACCTTTGCTCCTAAGGTATCTGACATCTTAACTGCCTTACTTGGAAAACATTTTCTGTACTTCAGATTTGTTGTATTTCCATGTTATTGACAATTGA
>SJYC01028151.1:0-17096 GCA_006408675.1 Madoqua kirkii | reverse complement strand
TGTGGTCAAGAACCTGCCTGACCAAGCAGGAGACCCAAGAGAGGTGAGTTTGATCCCTGGGTCAGGAAGATCCACTGGAGCAAGGCATGGAAACCCACTCCAGTATTCCTGCCTGGAGAATCCCATGGACAGAGGAGCCTGGTGGGCAACCATCCATCAGATTGCAAAGAGTTGGACTGAAGTGACTTAACACACATGATTCTGCCACTTAAACCTCTACCAGAGCATCCCAGAGAAGCAGAATCTCTCCAGCACGCTGCCCCCGTGATGCCACTGCCTCAGTGACACCCTGTAATTCCTCCAAGTCTCCCATGGCGGTATCTGCCTGGCAGAGCCCAGGTGGGCCAGCCCACAGAATCCACCCCACCAATGTGCCCAGAGCCCTGTGGGTAAGACTTCTGAGCTGCTTTCAGAGCACTTCAAGCAGTTCTTCAAGGAAAAACTAAAGAAAAACTGAAAATATTCTACAGCTGAAAAGGGGGCCAAAGAATCACAGACCAGACCAGTGAGCTGGATGCTCTTTTGCCAAATTTCAAAGAAGCCTGTAAAAAGATAATTTTTGAGCCTTTAATGCAAAAGTATAATACTCACTGAAGACAGTTTTATTACCAACTAGATTTCTGAAAATGGTATGACTGACTGATCTCAGAATGACACTGAAGATTCTCCCATATTATAAATTGCACAGAATTAGGACTTGAGATAAGTCCAAAATGGAAAGTTTTCCATTGATTTATAACATCCTAAAAGGAAACTTCTAGATATGTGCCGGGAGAAATTTTTTTTTTAATATGAACACACACACATATACACATCAGCTTGTCAAATTTGCAAACGACAGAGTACAGAGGCATAGGTTAGAGATCACCTCTGACATTAAACCTTTTCCCTGCTACTTTAACTGGTAGACTTCACTTTCGCCCCACTACCCCCACACGCCCCACCTTGAAACATGCTAAGAGTGCTGGGAGGAAAAGATCACTTCCACAGTGTATCTGTTTGATCTTAGCCAATTCATTTCACCTCTGTGGACCTCTGGCTTATCATCTGAACGTAAGGATCATTTCCAAGGACTTTTCAGCTCTCAGTCCCCATGATTCTTATGAAATCTCTTGGATTTGGCAACATTTTTGTTTTTCCTGAGAAAACAGTTTTAATCTCTGCTTACCTATGAGTTTTATGAGGCCATCCTACTGATATGTTACCGAGCATTTGGAAACTGTTGATTATAAAGGACAATTAATAAAGCATCTTGACTGAAATATCATTACTCAAGACCCCAACTCATAGCGCTGTGCCTCTTAGTATACCCAGGGAATGATTTAAAAACAAAAACAAAACAAAAAACCTGGAGAAAGGACAAAGAATGAGGGAGATTAAAAATTGTGTTTGGATTCTTCTAGCGAATAGCCTACACCTGGAACATTTTAACAATAAGAATCACCTTTAAATTATGTTGTATGTTCACATCCCTGTGATTGAAACACCAGAGACAGCTTAAACTGAAATGAATCTAATGAGAATGGAAGAAATTCTGGTAATGTCTCAGGCTGTGTCCATGGCTGGCATGAGAAAGTGTCACCATGCAATTTTCCCTTCTTTCTCATTACAATCCTCATCACAATAAATGCTGTCTTGATATTTAACAAAAGTACATACTCCACTGACATACTGAGCTCTCTGCAATTAGATCCACTGGCTATTTTTATTACTTCATTTTACAGCTTTCCAAAAACCAACTCACCTATGACAGCCGGAGTTTTGAAACCAGTAAAGTGGGTAGATCATATGGGAAGCGGCATTAACCATGAGTAATTTACATCTTGATATCAGGTAAACAACAATAATTAGAAAATTTTATTAGGGGTGATAAAGTGAGAATAGAGCTGTTTTTAGTTTCAGTTCTGTTTCACAGATTCCAAATCTTGAGGGTCTAGTAAACACAATCCCCTTTAATCATCTCTGCATGAGCACCGTCATGCTAGTTTCGAAGTACCAAACACCTATTGTCTACTTTATTTGTTTAAATGATGTATTTCACGCTCAGACTCATTGTGAGATGTTGATAAACTTTATATTCATAATCCAACAGACTCTAGATACTAAGAGGAAATTAATCAGAACAAGTAGAAATGCTGAATTCTCAATTTCAATTCCAAAATTAAAACCATTTACTCACAGTTTATATTCTGTATATCTGTACACTTTGTGGCAAAATACAGTAGCACCCCCTCCTAGCCTTGGAGGACACATTTCAAGACTCCAGCAGATGCTTAAAACTAGGGACCATATCAAACCATATATGTTCTATGTTTCTTGTTATGCATACATACCTATGATAGAGCTTAATTTATAAATCAGGAACTATAAGAGATTAACAATAATAACCAATAATAATATAGATTATAATATCCTGTAATAAAAGTTATTTGAATGTGTGTATCTGAGCAGAATCCTGCGAGGCCTTCCCAGAAGAGACCCCTCCCATGTTCTCCGCCTGCCTTTTGCTACAGAAAAACTTTACTCAAAGAATAAAACAGAGGAATGAGAAAATGCAGAAAGAAAGAAAAACAGTCAAGCAAGTCTGTAATGGCTACTGCTTCAGCCATCAAAATCAAGGACCTTTAGTTCTTCCTCAAGGACTAGAGAATACTCTCATCCATATCCTTTGAACTATTTTGCAGATACTGAAACCCACACTAGGTGGGAAAAGTTAACTGTATCTGCCCACAGGCAGGTAGACCCATGTTGGTTGGAACCAGGTTGATGGTGTTGACTCCTGATTACCTGACCACCAACCAGTCAGAAGAATGTGCACCAGCTGATGTCGCATTGCTTGTTGAACACTTTAAGACAGGGCATTACCCGCTCCAGGACAGGACACACAGTGTTGACCGCAGTAGCCCGCTGTGGCCCCCCTTTGCCTGGCAAAACAGTCAAGCTCTTTCTTTCTACTTCACCCAAAACCCTTGTCTCTGTGTTTCTGTTCAGCACCAGTGAACAGAGGCTGAGTTTCAGCAATTCACTGTCTCTCTCAAAATACTTTATTTTACAAGTGTAACGCTTTTTTCATCTTAACTAAGCAGTTAAGCAGTTATATAACTTGCAGTCTGAGGTGCAACAGCAAAACTAACACAAATTGCTTGCTCTTTGTTTGCAATTCCAAGAATAAAAGATTTGTTCTTACCACAGGTCTTGGCAACCTCCTCGTAGGACTTCTTCCCTTAAGTCACCTTTTCACTTGGAGGAAGCACTTTATGACTTCTCTTTGGCATACCCAAATTGCCAAATCATTACTCTAGAGTTTTGGCGCCGTTATTGACTAAGGGTCATTTGAACATAAACCCTGCCGATATTAAGACTGCGGGCCTGACTACCAAGTTGACTGGTAAGTTACTAGATGGTTGGGGTTTGCTGAAGAAAGGGAGGAGTCACGGCTGAGCCAGACCACACGAGATGTCTTAACGCGAGATTTCATCATCCTACTCAGAAGGTGCACACGTGTGAATTGTTCTTTTCTGATGGAATAGACCAGGGTTGACTGTGGGTAACTGAAACTGTGGATGGAGGGTTGCTGCTGGTAAACAAGTAAAGCTCCCTGTGCAAATACTGACAAAACTCTCTCTGAAGGCCACTTGGTTTCTCAGATTCTCAAAGGGAATAAATAATAGATATTATTTAATAACAGAGAATTTCTAGGCTTAGGGCTGTGCGTTTGTGAGGAACCCCAATTCATATTTCCATGGACCAAAAGGGCCCCTTTCCCACCAACATGTGAAGCAATGGGAGGTGAGACCTCACCTTAAACACCAAGTATGTTCTCTGATCCAACATAAAAAAAAAAGGCCCTTGAAATCCTTTTCCCCAGAATACCGCACATGTTGGTGGAACGTCTCTCCTTTACTGAAGCATGCTCAAACTGTTGACCTGTTCTTCCTATTCTGCTGAGGCCAAAATGTGTCAAATGGACAGATGGCTCTGCCAGAGACAGTCAGATTTTGTCAAACCAAGAAAATTAAAGCCAGGCCCTGTCATAAAAAACACAGCTTATGGGTTTGCCAAATGCACCAGCAAAACCGGTCTCGTTCACAGCTGCACTCCCTCCTGGCATTTCAGCGTTGGCCAAATGTTGATTCGAAGCATAACTGACTCAGAAATCTCGCAGGCAACCTCTGCTTCAGCCGACACAGCCGACTGCTTTTGGGTAAGTGTTGTTTGTCAACCCCCAGTCTGAATTGCTGATCATAAAACATGAGATAATGAACCACAATTAGCTCCAGAAGAGAAGTTCCAGTCGTCTGATTTTGTCTTTTTTCTTTTTTTCCCCTTGGGAAAAATAGAAACTCTTCATCTTTCATCATGTTTTAGTATTTTCATAGGGGAGAGGGTCTATAGTTTCTAAACTGGTTTGGTTTTCCGGTAGAATTAGAATTACAGTATTATCATTAATAGTGTGATTCTGCAAGTTAATTTATGACGGTTAGGAGTTCCCTACTGAGGAAAATAAAGATCAGATACATAAGAACAGAGCCAGGTATTCAGGGGAGCTGTACTGTCTGGACTACTTCCTTCCTAGGTGTTTCTGGTTTGCCTTTGTCTTGGGGTATCTAATGTCTGTCTGATGTCCTCTGAAGGCTTATGGGTGAGCTCAGGATGGATTCTAAGGTTTCTGCATAAATCTCAGAATTCTTCATTTCCTCTGCATAGATATTCCAAAGAGCAGATGGCTTGGAAATTACTGTATCACAAAGTAAAATAAAATGGAAATGACCTTTCTTGCTCAATTACTAGTCATCATTTGATGCCAGCTGATTTGAAAGTAGCAAAATGGTTGCATCTACCTTGGGTCATAACTCAGTTTCCAGACAAATACTATATTGCCTGAGAAGTAAAACCTACATTGATACTCCTGTATATGAGACAAGGTTTTCTAGAAAGAAAAGAAATGACCAGTTTTTAAGTATCATTTTAATTATATCTACCTGTGTTTACCTTTCGCTTCAGATCAAAAGGTTAATTTTGATTCAGTCTTCCAGATCATTGAAAAATTGTGTTCATAATTCTTGTTTTATTCTTCCTCTTTTTTATACATAAATCCTAACCCCTATTTTCAATGAGGCTTGGTTATTTACTAAGTAATCAAGTATGCTAATATGGAAAAATATTGGCCCTTACAGTCTGAAACTATGAATGTACTATAATTTGCTAGAATTTAGTATGAACACAAGTATACGCCTGTCAAATTAAACAGCGATTAAATTATTGTAGGGTTGGAACAGGAAATAAAAAACATACTTCAAGTATCTCTCAGAGTTCATTCTTCCAAGAATAATTCCCTTTAATTAATTGGTTAGGTATTTACTTAAGTCATTTCCTTAAATCTCAAGGCAGAAGCAACCACCTATGTTTTATCTGTTTTCCCAAATGCAAGTTGATTTGAACTGAAAATTTAAAGGTTAAATAAAGCTGTCAAACCTATTTTATGATAATTTGCAATTAACATAAATTAAATGAGTACTCCCGAACTTTGAGGTTCAGCTATTACTGAGAATTGTATTACTTCTATATTTGCTGATTTTCCTTTTGTTTCTAATCTTTAAGTAACTTACTCTGTATCCTTTTTGTCTTTTTTTAAGCCTATTGAAATAAAACTAAATATTCTGTTTTGAAAACTTACTTGCTGTGAATTTAAAGCTACCCAGCTATTCAACAGTGTCTCTTTTCTCTACACTTTTCCTTTTAATTCTCTCAAGGCATCTAGGTAATTATTCATTTGACCTTGAAGTTTTGACAACTTTAATTTGTTATGAGCCCATGAATTCAAGATCCAGAAAAAATGGTCATTACCCTTACATTACATTCAAGCACATTATAGAAACAGAGGTGGTAAATATAATACACCAAAAGTTATGGGCTTTCTACTCAAGGGGCCCAGACGGCATCAGGTAAAGCACAGGAAAGGAAAAGAACCTTGAAGTGGGCATAGAGGCAAAGAAAATATGAATGTAAGTTCTGATCTATGGAAGGGGAAGGAACTAGCAAGGACATAACCTGATTTCATAGTCTGAACGTTTAAAGTATGAAGACAAAGTAGAACTGTGATTTGTAGCCACCACAAAGCATACCTTTGCTCCTAAGGTATCTGACATCTTAACTGCCTTACTTGGAAAACATTTTCTGTACTTCAGATTTGTTGTATTTCCATGTTATTGACAATTGAGTAGATTGTCTATTAAGCTAGTAAGAAAACGCTCTAATATTTTTAAGTGAGCTATTGAAGTAACAAAGTATTTTTAGTTCTCTGGTTTATTTAACAGAGTAAACGATTAAAATATTCATGCCAGAAGTGGCTATATAACACAGGAAGTTCTGTGACAACCTAGGAGGCTGGGATGGTGGGAGGGAGGTTCAAGAGGAAGAGAACATAGATATGTTTATGGTTGGTTCATGTTGTTGTAGGGCAGAAACCAGCACAACATTATAAAACAATTATCCTCCAATTAAAAATAAATTTAAAAAAATCACCTTATAAAGTATGGAAACCAATAGAATTCCAGTCACCCTAGGAAATTTGGGTGGTGTTCTCTGTGGTTTTAGTGTATGTGTGTGTCCAACTCTTTGCGACCCCATGGACTGTAACCCACCAGGTTTATTTATCCATGGGATTTCCCAGGCAAGAATACTGGAGGGCCTGGCCGTTTCTTTCTCCAGGGGATCTTCCTGACCCAGGGATTCTACCTGTGTCTCCTGCATTGGCAGGTGGATTCTTTACCACTAAGCCACCTGGGAAGCCCTCTGTGTAGTTTCCAAACAAGTTATTTTAGCAGCTTGGAGTCTTTTTTTCAACTGAAATCACTCACACATGGGACTCTAGTGTATAGAAGTGATAAAAATAAGGTCAAGGCCTGCCCCATTCTTCTCTAGGGCTTGTAATGAACCCTTTACATACACACACACACACACACACACACACACACACACACACACGCACACACACACGCACACGTACAGTGTGTTCCCTGATGAGATCCAAGGGGCCTAATTTGAAATAACCCTACTAAATGATCAAGATGTCTTCCAGCCACTAATACTTTTTCCTAAGGTGCTACTAAGGCTAAAAAAATAATACAGTATTATTTTTTTAAGATTAAAGGACAGTACTTGGTGCTGGAGAAGACTCTTGAGAGTCCCTTGGACAGCAAGGAGATCCAACCAGTCAGTCCTAGAGGAAATCAACCCTGAATATTCATTGGAAGGACTGATGCTAAAGTGCCAATACTTTGGCCACCTGATGCAAAGAGCTGATTTATTGGAAAAGACCCTGATGCTGGGAAAGATTGAGCGTAGGAGGAGAAGAGGGCAACAGAGGATGAAATAGTTGGATGGTATCACCGACTCAATGGACATGAGTGTGAGCAAACTCCAGGAAGTAGTGAAGGACTGGGAAACCTGACAAGCAATCCAAGAGGTCACAAAAAGTTGGACACAACTTAGCAACTGAACAACAAAAGCTTTTCAAGCGTCATTTTATTGTGTCATTGTCGGTGTTAGTTCCCTCTCTGAAGGCACAATCCAGTGGTCCACACTCTGGAGTCAGACTGCCTGATTCCAAGACGTAACTAGATGTTTACTAACTGGATGCCCTTGAAGAAATTACTTACCATGTCAGAGCCTGTTTGTCCTCATGGATAAAGTGGTTTAACAAATGCAATACCTTCTTAAAGTTTTTGTTTTAAATGTGTTAATACAGATAGAAACTTTAAAACAGAGCCTGGCATATAATAAACGCTCAGTGTAGCTAGAATTATTCAGTTCAATCAACTAAGTACCTGAAATGAACAAGGCACTAAGAGTTTTAGGCAGTAAAGAGAATCAATAATACAAAATCCTAACGCACACAAAATTGTCAACATTCCTAGAAAACCCATGTAAGGGCTTAACTTAGCACTTACAGAGCTGAAGAAGAGTTTCTAAGTCTTAGGAGGCTCAAGATACTCAAAATATCCATTCATTTATTTTGACCAAACTGAAAGAGAAGAATACAGATACAAGATGCTAAATGTAATTCCAGGGTCCATTTCATTAATAAAGACAGGCAAGAGCTTAACTGCTCCTGGGCTCTGGGCTCTGATACACTAGAAGATAGAATGGGAGCCTTCTGTATTCTCTCCACAAGCCTGTCAACAGGACGTGTATGAGCCCAGAGAGATGCTGTCAGCCTGCTGCACCAAAGCATAGAGCAAGGAAAAGAAAAACAAATAGGTCCTGCCTGCAAAGTGTGGCTTAGCTGCTAAGAATGCAATGTAGTGCAATCATTTTGGAAGAGTTTGGTGCTTTCTTAAAAAAAAAAAAAAAAAAGCTGAGTGTACTCTTACCCTACATTTCATCAATAATACTCAGCAATAAAGTCATAATTTTTTAAAAATGAAAAAAGATGAATGATTAAATAACAAGTGTTTATACATATACAATGGAATATTATTCAGTCTTTTTAAAAAAGGAAATCCTGCCACTTAAGCAACATGAATGAACCTGGAAAACATTATGCTAAGGGAAATAATAAAATAAATCAGACAGAGCTTTCTAAACACTGTACGATCTCACTTATATGTCTAACCTAAAAAAGTCAAGTTCACAGAACCAGAGAGTAAGTATAACAGTGGTTGCCAGGGATGGGCATAGGGGAGGGATGGTAGTAGAGAGAAGTTGGTTAAAAACTATAATTTATCAGTTATAAGATTAATAGATTTTGGGGATCTAATATACCATGCAGTAACTGTAGTTAATGATATTGTTAATTCAATATATGTTAATGATAAAGTTAATTCAAGTATACTTGAAGTATACTTCAGGTCTGCTAAGAGCAAATCTGAAATGCTCTTACCACACATAGAAATGTAAGTATGTGAAGTGATGGATATGTTTATCACATAACTGGTAATTATTTCATACTGTATATGCATATTAAATTATCACATTGTGCAAAAGACTCTGATGCTGGGAGAGATTGGGAGCAGGAGGAGAAGGGGACGACTGAGGATGAGATGGCTGGATGGCATCACAGACTCGATGGACGTGAGTCTGAGTGAACTCCAGGAGATGGTGATGAACAGGGAGGCCTGGGGTGCTGCGATTCATGGGGTCACAAAGAGTCGGACATGACTGAGCGACTGAACAGAACTGAACACTCTAAATATATTTAGTTTTTATTGGTCAGTTGTACATCATTAAGATGGGTTGGGGAGAAAAGGGAATTTTACCATCTCAGCCCTCCCCATTAGAGAACCATGGCTAATGAATGTTGAGCTGTTACCAACCTCCCTAGGCTGATCAGTCCATCTCCCAAGAAGGGGAGCAAGTAAGGAGAATCTTGTTCTCAAGAGGGTCAGACAGGACCACTGGGGGAAAGAAACGGTTAAAATAAAGAGAGTGCTTTGGGTTCATACAATTATAGGAAAGCCACACTGTTCTGAGAGTCACAGCTTGAAAGAATCGTCAAGCTCAAGGGGCCTCCAATAGAAAACAGGAGAAAAGTGACAGGAACAACTTCTCAACACTTCTACCATGGACTGAAGGCAATGGCAGCAAGTCTTTTCTCTGTGACCTCAGGTGGAAGGTAGGGAGAAGAAGAGAAACATCCTCCATGCCCTCTCTAACATGTGCACACACATCAAAAATGGCTTGCAGCTGGCATCACAGATATCGCCCAAGGAAAATGTCAGCTATCTAGAAGCACCAGTTGTTTTTATAAATATTGATATGGAAGAGACAGAGGATATAGCATGGAAGAGGAATAGAAACAGAAAACAGTTTAGAAAGGGTAGATGAGGAATAACATGTAAGTAGGTGCCAGAGCTGGAGAAGCACAGGGTTCCTGGGTCAGAATCCGTGGGGGTGTAGGGTTAACCATTCTGTGCAGTTGAAACCCAGGCTGTAGGGAATGGAGAGCCACTGATCTCGTTGGCTTGGAGAAAGTACATGCGCAGAGAGACAACAGATAAAATGGTTTCAACAGGTAACAGCACAGTTTGAAAGGCTACCCTAGCTGTCTCAGCAGAAGGTATCACAGCCCTTCTTCCTTGTCTGCCAATCCATGTCTCCTGCATTCTGCAAGACTCCGAGCAATACAATTCTTCACAGTCTTTAGCATATAAGTACATAATCTGCCTTATGGTTACTGTGACAATATTACTCTGAAATTACTCTTAACCTGAATCATAGAGCTGAATCAAACCTTGGCAGCTATTTTGACCAACCCTCTCATTTCTCATTGGAGGGATCTGAAGAGAAAGTTGAAGGCATTTTTAACAAGGTCATACAAACAGCTAATAACTTCATATGTAATTACTTCTCTAAATTAGTTAAATTCCTTGAAGATACATCTATGCCTCGGGGTTCTAATATGTGGTCATTCAATCTTTTTAAATACCACTTAATCCTGTACTTGGAAAGTGATTGATCTTCATGAGAATATGTGTTGCCCATACTGAATGTTGGTGAACAGATCTAGTTTTGCAAAACAGGATTCCAGTTCATTCTCAAAACCAATCCCTACGGAAAATTCTAAATTCTGTGAAAATGTTTATAGACACTTCCTAAAAGGGCTAACTAGATTTTCATAGTTACATTAAAAAAAATGTCAATCTGACTTTTCCCAATCACAAGAATTTGGGACATCAAGGATTATTTCCCATAAATATAGAAAATATTGAATAGAAAAAATAAATCTGTGAACAGCAACCATGGAGCTAGGATATTAAATCTAAGATTTTTGGTTTTATTTGCAACGCTTGTATTAGTGATGAACTAATTTCTACCCTGGGTGTAAGATTTCAGCCCTTCTTTCTTTTGGGGAACTTTGTATTACTAGTACTTAACGTCAAGAGGTCAGTTCTTAGAATAAAAATATAGCAATGAAACCTTGAGCCAATTTTGCAGAGCTTCTGGGAGATTTTCATACCTACAAATAACCAATATTGCAGCTTCTTCTAATTGCCAGATTATACCTTCTGCTGAATAACCACACCTCTTCAAGAACAATCACTGTAAGTGATAACAGTCACCTTAGATGGTGACTTTTAGACAAAGCTTAAATAGATTGTTTCATTGAGTACACAGTGTATTTTAAATATGTGTCTTGGTTTTATTCTACTTCCAAAATGACCTCTAATCAAGCCTTAGTAAATGCCTCTAAAATGTTAATTGTTTGATGCCTGAATGCATTTAACTGGCTGTCAGCATGGGTTGGCAGACAGAGACAAAATATTTAGATGCTTTTCCCTAGCCTATAAAAGAAAACCTCTCTTGCTCCGTCAGTATTTATAAATTCTACATTTTGGTTTGAAGATATCTTAGAATAACAATATCATTATTTTTTTCTATTTATCCTGATTTGGGCTTCCCAGGAGGTGCAGTGGTGAAGAATCCACCTGCCCACGCAGGAGGTGCAAGAGACGCAGGTTCGACCACTGGGTGGGGAAGATACCCTAGAGAAGGACATGGCAACCCACTCCAGTATTCTCGCAGGGAAAATCCCATGGACAGAGGAGCCTGGCAGGCTACAGTCCATGGGGTTGCAAAGAGTCAGACACGACTGAGCTCGCATGCTTTTATCCTGATTTAACTATTCAGAGGCAATATTTTGTATATTCCATAACTTTTCCTCAATTCCAACGATAGAGACGATAATTCCTCACTTCTAGAGGTCTTACAAGAGTGGTGAAAACTTCTACCCAACTCCCAGCTGAGAAAAAATGGAGGAGGAACATTGCTCCTCTTTCTCAAACTTACTACCTTCCCCAAGGAAACAGGAATGACTAATTACTAGGGCCCTAGAAAAGAAACTCTGGGTTTTCTTTTTTTCTCAAATTATCTTGCTCAAAGGAGGAACTCTCACTAATTGAAGAAAAACATGCTTGCTAATACATAGTAACTTTTCATTGTTACACTATCTGCCCTTTCTCAGAAGCAAGACTGAAAGAGCTGAGTGGCTGTGGAAAGCCAAACACAACTCAACACAAGGCTGACACAGGCTCATACAGAAGCTTGCACACGACATTGCCTCTGCTCAGACAAAGACAGTGCAAATTCGCAGGCACAAAAGTGAACTTGTGGTCACACCTGCTTTCAGAGAAGTCCCTTCCTTCATGTTCCCCAGCTCAGGAAATAGCACCTCAAACTACCAAGCAATGGTAGACTCCTCTGCCCCTGCTGCCATATACGGAAAGTAGGTGTGGACTCCAGACCACATACATCTTAAATGTAGCCACCAGTCCAGATTAGTCAGCATACAGAGATATTTTGATCTCCATCTACATAATTTTTCCTTCCTTATTATTTTCCTTCTCCTTCACACTTTAAAGTTTAGAAATAGAATTTAGAAATGGAAGAATTACAATACAGTGAATTAAATAACAACTTCACAAGGAAAAATAAGTTACCAAATTAAAGATCTACTTTAATTGTAAGACATTTCCATCTAAAAATGTTCAAATGTAAGGGCAAAAGGAGCCTGGAAAATACAATAGATGGAAACTATCTACCAGTTATATGCTTCCTTATCTATGAGTGAAAGAAATATGTAATTAGTAATAAATGTTCATTGTCTTAGGAAAGGTTGTATTTGAATTTTGTTACAATATATTGACTTCCCGGGTGGCTCAGTGGTAAAGAGCCTGCCTGTCAATGCAGGAGCCGCAGGAGATATGGGTTCAATCCTTGGATCAGGAATATCCCCTAGAGGAAGAAATAGGAAATACTCTCCAGTATTCTTGCCTGGAAAATTCCATAGATAGAGGAGTTTTGTTGGCTACAGACATGGGGTCACAGAGTCAGACACAACTAACGACTAAGCTGCTGCTGCTGCTAAACCGCTTCAGTCATGTCCAACTCTGTGTGACCCCATAGATGGCAGCCCACCAGGCTCCCCCATCCCTGGGATTCTCTGGGCAAAAACACTGGAGTGGGTTGCCATTTCCTTCTCCAATGCATGAAGGTGAAAGTGAATTCGCTCAGTCATGTCTGACTTTGCAAGCCCATGGACGGCAGCCTACCAGGCTTCTCTGTCCATGGGATTTTCCAGGCAAGAGAACTGGAGTGGGGTGCCATTGACTAAGCACAGCACCATAAAAAAGTAAAGAAATGGACCATAAAAAAAGCTGAGCGATGAAGAATTGATGCTTTTGAACTGTGGTCTTGGAGAAGACTCTTGAGAGTCCCTTGGATTGCAAGATCAAACCAGTCAATCCTAAAGGAAATCAGTCCTGAATATTTATTGGAAGGACTGATGCTAAAGCTGAAACTGATGAGAAGAACTGACTTGTTGAAAAAGACCCTGATGCTGGGAAAGATTGAAGACAGGAGAAGAAGAGGATGACAGAGGATGAGATGGTTGGGTGGCATCACCGACTCGATGGACATGAGTTTGGGTAGGCTCCAGGAGGTGGTGATGGACAGGGAGGCCTGGTGTGCTACAGTCCATGGGGTCACAAACAGTCAGACACGACTGAGCGACTGAACTGAAGCACAGCACAATATCTTACTGTAATAACAGAACCTTCTACTACTGAAGTCACATGGTTTCCAGAATTAACTTTCTCCTAGCTCCATCAGTTCAGTTCATTTCAGTTTAGTAGCTCAGTGGTGTCCGACTCCTTGCAACTCCATGAATCACAGCATGCCAGGCCTCCCTGTCCATCACCAACTCCCAGAGCACCATCAGGCATGACTAAAACTTTAACCACCGTCACATCCTTCCTTCTTTGCTGACACAACTGGGCCCACCAAGCTTAGATAAAGGCTTTCTGTCTGTCATAGTCTTCACTGTCATCCCAGTCTATTGGGAACAAAGTATCTTGTGGCAGAGAAGGAGTTCACCAGTAAAAAGCAAGTGATGAAGCACAAGTTGTCCTTGGATTATCAAGAAAAGGTAATACTGGGTCAGGACCAAACCCTGAAATTGTAAAAGACTAGGAGATGTGACCACTGTGGGGGAAAAAGTCTCAATCCTTCACAGTCAAGAATTTTCAGCCACATACTAAGAGTGACTCTGCAAAGCCTTTGTATTAAAATGATCACTGCTGCTGCTGCTGCTAGGTCACTTTAGTCGTGTCCAACTCCGGGCGACCCCATAGACGGCAGCCCACCAGGATCCCCTGTCCCTGGGATTCTCCAGGCAAGAACACTGGAGTGGGTTGCCATTTCCTTCTCCAATGCATGAAAGTGAAAAGTGAAAGTGAAGTTGCTCAGTCGTGTCCAACTCTTAGCAACCCCATGGACTGCAGCCTACCTGGCTCCTTCCTTCATGGGATTTTTCAAGCAAGAGTACTGATTGCTAGATGGGAATAAAAGGCTGTCCAGGAGTTAAGCTTACAAATTTATCTTGCAAGAAGAGTTGTAACAGTCTAGGAGGCTCTAGTGTTATATAAGGACACATACTGTGAGCGTGAACGTGAAGTTGTGTCCGACTCTTTGCGACCGCGTGGACTGTAGCCCACCAGGCTCCTCTGTCCATGCGATTTTCCAGGCAAGAGTGCTAGAGTGGATTGCCATTTCCTTCTCTAAACGTATTGTGAAAGAACCTATTTATTTAAAATGCAAATTTGTATCCCCCAGAAAAGGATTTAAGATATCTAATAATTATAATTAGCTTCAGGAACAAACAGAATGAAATATAAAATTGTTAGTTAATGACCCCATAATAAGTCGATTATGGTCAATCCCAGGAAAACCTATAATCTGCCTAGAACAGAACTCAAAAATATGTTTTCTCTACAGACAATGAGTAAAGCTTGTTTCTTTTCCTTGAGTAGATTATGTGCGCAATAAAAAATAAAGAGTAATGCTATCCTGAATTAGCCTGTAGCTTGTGTCACTATCTTTATGTTACATGACCTCTTTACGCTAAACTTGAAGAAAGACTCATTTGTCTTTCGCGAACGATTTAAAAAATAGACTGAGCTTGAGTTGGCCCACGTCTTAGAGGCGTAAGTACCAGAGAACAGTTTTCCCTCATTAAGGAGCAATCAGAGGCAACTATATCCATTTATCTTTTACTCATTTATTCAAAACTTGAATGCCTACTATGTGCTATGCACTGCTACTGGGGCCAGGGATACAGTAGTAAATAAAAAGGAAGCTTGGTTTTCTGATGCCTTTTTGGCTTCAAGATCTCGATTTGGATTTCAAGAACCTGATAGTTAAAGTTCTGAAAAATTCTGACAAAATTAGGGCATACAGAATATAAAGAAGAGAAAAAATAGCTTGAAAATGAGAAGCAGGCAGGGTTTCTTCTCTCATGCTTTCTTTAAAGAAAAAAAAACTAAGCAAATAGAAAGTTGGGGGGAGGGAGAAATAGCGGCCTTTTCGGGGGGGAAAAAAAGGCTATTCTGTAGATACACTTTGTACAAAATCAATAGTCTCAATCAAAACACTACCCATGATCAGGATCAGGCTGATATCAGAGGCAACTATATCCATTTATCTTTTACTCATTTATTCAAAACTTGAATGCCTACTATGTGCTATGCACTGCTACTGGGGCCAGGGATACAGTAGTAAATAAAAAGGAAGCTTGGTTTTCTGATGCCTTTTTGGCTTCAAGATCTCGATTTGGATTTCAAGAACCTGATAGTTAAAGTTCTGAAAAATTCTGACAAAATTAGGGCATACAGAATATAAAGAAGAGAAAAAATAGCTTGAAAATGAGAAGCAGGCAGGGTTTCTTCTCTCATGCTTTCTTTAAAGAAAAAAAAACTAAGCAAATAGAAAGTTGGGGGGAGGGAGAAATAGCGGCCTTTTCGGGGGGGAAAAAAAGGCTATTCTGTAGATACACTTTGTACAAAATCAATAGTCTCAATCAAAACACTACCCATGATCAGGATCAGGCTGAACACAGAAATGTAGTATTTGCAACATATTCAGGGTTAAGAATACTGATTTTAATGAGTTGAGAACTATTTTCTTCAATCAAAGTTTCTAGAACAATAAGCAATAGTCTATCAACAGCCAGGAGGTGAGTTGTTATTCATACATTAAAATGATAAGTTAACTGAAATCCAGGGAGTGTTTTAATCGCCATTCTTGCAGAGAAAAATGTCAAAGAGAAAATCTTCAGGTTACTCTGTGGGGATTGTAATACATGATTAGAACACAAGCTTGTCCATCAAATTCACCCCTTGCCCAGAGTGAGTATGTTGCCCTCATGGATAGCTATGCCAAGCTTACAGCTCACAGGCACTGCTTTCAACGTCAGCTAAAGTAAATTTAAGAACTGCAAACTGAGAAAATAGATGTGGACAATAAGTCCTCCTTTTTAAATCAAACAACAGCTATCATGCCGTTCTGTGAGGGCACAGATGGTAGTAGTTAACAGATTTCTCCATAATCATTAAAATGAAGGCAAGGAGCCAGATTGCACTATTGAAGAAAAACATACTTGCCAAAACACAGTAACTTTTAATTGTTGCACTATCTACCCTTTCTCTGATGCAAGACTGAAAGAGCTGAGTGACTTGGGAAAGCCAAGCCCGAGGCAAAGCTGACACAGACTCAGATAAGACTGCATACGACGTTGCCTCTGTTCAGATGGCAGTGACACCTTAAATTCACACATACAGAAGTGAACTCTTGTTCACATGACCTTTCACACAAGTCCATCCTCAGTGTCGCCCAGCTCAGGCAATAGCACCATAAGCTACCAAGCCTCCTGAACCACCAACCTGGCAGGCACCTTCATTCAGTTCCTCACATTCTCCTGCACCTGGACGCCTAACCCACCACTCCCCCAGTATCAAATCCTCCCAGTTCTATGATGAGAAAACATTCTGAATCAATGTTTTTCTTGTTCCTACCATAGCTTTTTCACCCACAGAAGAAAGAGTAATCATTTTTGGATGGAGATACCATCGTATGGAGATGCTACAATTATTTTATGCACAATAAGTGGCATTCAATTTAAAAAATACTAGGAAAGACAAGAAACAGGATTTTACAGCTAAAATCCAATAAAACAAAAAAACAAAGAAATAGACCTACATTTAAATGAGATGTTGGGCTTAAACTATGAAAAATCTAAAATAACTGTAATTATTATGTGT
>SJYC01028150.1:0-35135 GCA_006408675.1 Madoqua kirkii | reverse complement strand
TTGAGACTATAGGAGTCACTAATAAAGAACACAATATAAATTCTAGACTTGAAAAATATTAATACTATAACTAATATGAAATCCTTAATAAATCAGCTCATACATTTGATAGAGAAGAAAACAGAACTAGCCAACTAAAACACTGGCCATTATAAACTAAACAGAGAAGAAAAGGATTAAAAAATATAGAATCAAGTGTAAGAGATGGATAAGAAACTATAGGGGGAGAAGGAATAAAAATATAGAACCATGTATAAGAGACAGAGAAGAAACTATGAACAAAATTCCAGAGGAGATAAAGAATCAGGAAAATGGCAATATTTAAAGACACATTGGCCAAGAATTTTCTAAACCTAAAAAAAAAAAACCTCAGCTCACCAATACAAGAAGTACATGCAGGATAATTTCAAAGGGAAATACACCTAGACAGATCACACTAAAGTGGCTAAAATGAGGGGAAGGGTAGTGAATTGTAAACAACAAAAGGAAAAAAACTTAGCTCTCAGTGGTGAAAAACAAGACTGGAGCTGCCTTCTCCATAGATGTTAATAGAAGGCAGAAGAGAACAGAAAGCTTTCTTTGAAATGCTTTGTACCAAATAACTGCCTAGTTAGTATTGAGTGTCGAGTAAAAAAAATATATATATATATATATTTCTTAAGTTTAAAAGTGAAATGGAGATGGTTTCAGGCACACACACACACACACAAAGTTGTATGTATACACCTAGAAGGAATTAATCTGTCTTTAACCTGCACTGAAATAATAATAAAATGAGTCACTTTGTTAAGGCTAGAGAAAAATGATCCTGAGGGGGGAACACAGAAATTCATTTCAAAGAAAGCATTCTGAGTAATCAGTTTTGTTCTTTTACTATTACATTTCCAAATATATTAGGCTGTGAATTATAAATCCTTATTCTTTTAGTGGTTACTGTAGAGGTTAAAACAGACATCCTTGGCTTGGTACAATCAATTATTAATTAATGCTTCTACCACTTTTTAGACAAGTTTAGGTTCTTAAAGTTCTTTATTGCAGTCCACTACATTCTCCCACTGAATTAATCTGTCTTTAACCTGCACTGAAATAATAATAAAATGAGTCACTTTGTTAAGGCTAGAGAAAAATGATCCTGAGGGGGGAACACAGAAATTCATTTCAAAGAAAGCATTCTGAGTAATCAGTTTTGTTCTTTTACTATTACATTTCCAAATATATTAGGCTGTGAATTATAAATCCTTATTCTTTTAGTGGTTACTGTAGAGGTTAAAACAGACATCCTTGGCTTGGTACAATCAATTATTAATTAATGCTTCTACCACTTTTTAGACAAGTTTAGGTTCTTAAAGTTCTTTATTGCAGTCCACTACATTCTCCCACTTTGTGTGATTTTGTCATTCAAATTGATGCTACAAGTACCTTACAATATCAGAATATATTAAATATTCCCACAATGCTTAATTAGCATTGTTTGATACAGTCAACATCCTTTCCTTTATATTTATACACATTTTTACAATTTTTCTTGCTCCTTTCCCTCATTCTTTCTTTCTTTTTTTTTTTCTGTTGGGGAAATTTCCTCTTTGTTTAAAGAATATCCTCTTAATGCCAGTCTACTAAACGATCACCTGGAGATGGATATAGCAACTCACCCCAGTATTCTTGCCTGGGAAATCCCATGGACAAACGATCCCGGCGGGCTACAATCCATGGGGTTACAGAATCAGACACAACTTAACCACTAAACAACTAGTAATGATATCCCTTTTTTTTTTGCTTCTCTGGAACTGTATTCATTTTGCTCACATTTTGGGAAACTAATAGAATAGAATTCTAGGTTGACAGATGTTCTCTTTTATCTCTTTAAAATGATATCCATTTTCATTTCTTTTGAAAAATCAGTCAGTCTTATTGTTCTTTTGATGATACTACTTTTATTCTCTGATGGCTTATTAAATTTTTCTTGCCTTTGCTTTTCAGTAGTGCTAAGGAGTAATTTTATTAGTATTTATTTTGTTTGAGGTTTATAGAATTTCTGGAATCTGTGGCTAAGTTTTCCTTTCATCAGTTCTGAAAATTCCCAGGCATTCTCTCTTTAAACACTATTCCAGTTACATTCTCTCCCTCCTCTTTCTGCAATTCCAACTATATATATATATATTTCATATTCTCTGACCATTTCATATATCTCCTTACAAGCATCTCTACTTCCCATCCTTTCTTCTCTCCATGCTTCAACCTGGATTTTTTTTTACAAACCTCTTTTTCCAGTTCACTATTTCTCTCTTTATCTGTGTCAATGGACTGTTAAATACATCTCTGGTGTTCTTAGTTTCAATTATTGTGTTTTTCAGTTATAGAATTTCTTTTTAAAAAAAAATTTAGTCTTTATTGAATTTGTTACAATATCACTTCTGTTTTATTTTTTTGCTTTGTTTTGGTTTTTTGGCCCCAAGGCATGTGGAATCTTAGTTCCCCAACCAGGGATCAAACCCGCAGCCCCTACATTGGAAGATAAAGTCTTAACCTCTGGACTCATGAGGAAGTGCCAATTACAGAATTTCTATTTGATCCATTTTATTGATTTGTGTTCTCATGTGAAATTCTCCATCTTATTTCCTATTTTCTTAAACATGTTGATCACAGTTACTTTAAAATTCACATCTGATAATGTCAGTATCTTAATAACCTTTGGATATATTACTGTCTATTTTTTTATCTTGCCCTGTTCATGGAGGTGCGCTAATTTTTATTGAATGTGGACATTTACATGTATAGAGGCTGTGAATATTTTCCACCCAAGAGGATTTGCCCTGTCATCTAGTCAACAGCTGACGTAAAACACCTACAACAGTCACATCAACTTCATCACAGACAGAGCATGTTGTCTCAAGGTACGGTTTCAGTCTTAAATGTGTGCATGTGTGAGTGATGGTCACTCAGTCCTGTGTGACTCTTTTGTGACCCCGTGGACTGTAGCCCACCAGGCTCCTCAGTCCACGGGGTTCTCCAGACAAGTACACTGGAGTGGGTTGCCATCTCCTCCTCCTCAGTCTTTAATAGAACCCCACTAAAAGTCCCAACCAAGAAGTTCCCAAATTTCAGTTTACCTTTCCTCAACACCATGAGGCTGCAGAAACTCTACTCATATCCAACTGCTTTATGATTCACTCTTCATATTTCTGCCTTATACATACTAAGAATTCAGCAAAAGCCTCAGCAGAAAAAACAAGTCTCAAACTTACTTCTCTGTGCTCCTTTCTCTCAGAGTTCTTGGCCTCTCTATTTCTGGCTACTTTGACAGCCTCAAACTTCAGCTTTTATATCTTCCTTTCAATTAATTTCCATGAGATTGCTTAAAACCACATAATTCTCTATTTCTCAGCTTCCCTCGTGGATCAGCTGGTAAAGAATGCGTCTGCAGTACAGGAGACCTGGGTTCGATACCTGGGTTAGGAAGATACCCTGGCGAAGGGAAAGGCTACCCACTCCCTATTCTGGCCTGGAGAATTCCATGGACTGTCTAAAGTCCATGGGGTCACAATGAGTCGGACACGACTGAGCGACTTTCACATTACTTCTCACAGCCACCTTCTTCGGGACTCTCAGCCCTTCTACCTCTCCTCCTCTCCTCCTTTCACCCCCTCTCAGATCCCTTCTCTGTTCCTATCAGCAAGTGACGTAAAGGGTAAATGAAGCACATGGAATGTTAAAATCACACTCAGAGAGCTCTAGTTTGTCTGGATCCTACTCCTCAAAGCCTGGCTGTCTCAGAGGCACTCTGGTGCCTTTCAAAGAGATGGATTTTCAAAATTTATTCAGATTTTCCAGTTGGTCTCAGAAGGGCCTTTAATATGCTCCATGCTACTCTATCATAGCTAAAAATGAAGGCCTCTATCATATTCAGATTTTGCTTTATTTGTGAAAACAGACTTTCCTTGAGTGGGTAGCAGTACCAAGAGCAAATGAACACGTTTGTTCTTCTTCCCTACCATCCTCTTTTAAAAGAGACAGTAGAAACACAATATTATCACTATACTAGTAAAAAAAAAAATTCTTACATGCTACCTTATTTGAGAAAACTTATATATAATTTTGTTCTTTTGAAACATGGATCTTAGTGGAATCAGAGGCAAGAGCAAACCTCCTTTCTCTGTCTCCCTCCTGGAAAAGTGCCACACATGTACCCCCATCCCCCATGATTTGTATTCACTAAATTTTACTAAAGCAAATTTCAATTTACCTTGTCATTATTTGTGATTATAAGACCTTTTCTGATTAGAATTAAATATTACTATTCAGGATAATACATTTTGTTATCAGAGTGACTTTACCTATTCCTTGGGCTTCCGTGGAGGCTCAGTCAGTAAAGCATCTGCCTGCAATGCAGGAGACCCAGGATCGATCCCTGGGTCGGGAAGAGTCCCTGGAGTAGGAAATGGCAACCACTCCAGTATTCTTACTTGGGAAATCCCAGGGACAGAGGAGGGCTGCAGTCCTAGGGGTCACAAAAGAGGCAGACACGGCTTAGCGACTAAACCACCACCACCACCTCATCCTTGCTTCCAGCAAAACTAAGTATATTTGCTAGCTAATGGTCCTCCTACCAATAAAAATTTTCAGGAATCATCCATGTTTCATTTAGAAGTGGGCAATCTGCCTAGTTCATTCTCAGACCAAACAGAGGGCTTGAAGTACAAATAAATTTCTTCCAGAGCTAGAGTGAAAGAAGGCTTAGGCACAAGAATTTCTAACCTTAAACACAGAAATAAAAAGAACACATCTGTATTTATACTATGTTCTCATGAGAACGGTAGATTATTGTTTCTGGGCAACCAGTCTATTCTTGCCTGTATTTACATACATATATTGTTTTTCCCCAACAGATCTGTTACTGAATAGTTTCATGAAAATCAAAACACATTTCCAGTTATCCAAATGAGAATTCTATTTAAATGAACCACGGGTTAAATCATTTTCTAATTGAAAGAAGATTTCAAATTACTTTTCAGACATACAGATGGCCTATTACATATCAGATATTGGTCTTATTAGTGAGTTCTGGGATTTCCTTGACTCTTCCTTTCCCTATATATTAGGATTTAATCCAAGGGTTTGAAAGTATTAATTCCTTGTTAATACATTGATCCAAGGCTGACTGATAACTCTCCATGGGAACTTCTTTTTGCAAGTCTTTTTCACTAAATTACACCTTGTCACAAGATCCTAGCAGATAAGTTATCATTGAAACTTCCAAAATGACTTGACTTTTCTATATTTCTAGTAACCAGTCTGCCATCATTCCAGGCAGTGCACAGAGTATCATATTTAAGAGCATCAGGATTTGCCCCATGCTTCAGTAAGCAAAATACTAGACTTTAACACTGTACACGAATTATCCCACTGGGCTGCCTTTCTCTAGACAACCTACCTAACTTGGTCAGTTAACTCAAGAGTACATAGTGTAATAATGGGACCAGTGCAGGACAGAAAGCCTGACAGGCCAGATCTAAGTCTTGGCTCTGTCATTATAAACTGTGAGGTCATGGGATGCTTCTTAATCACCTGGCCTCAGTTTCCTTACTACCAAAATAAGGACTCACACATGTTTTATAGTTTTGGAGAATCTATGTTTTTATCTGTATAAAAAATTATAGTTTTTTTTCAAAGATATTCTGTTTAATTATCATATAATGTATATATATAGGAAAATAGGAGAAAATTGATCAGAGAAATCCACCTGCCAATTTCAAACTGTTGGAATTCTTTTTTTGTTAATTTTTTTTAATACTTTATTCTACTTTACAATACTGTATTGGTTTTGCCATACATTGACATGAATTAGCCACAGGTGTACACAATCTCCCAATGCCGAAGCCCCCTCCCACCTTCCACCCCACCCCATCTCCCAGGATCATCTCGTACACCAGCCCCCAGCATCTATTTTTTAAAAATCTATGTGGATCTACTCATAAGCTCTAAGTAATGTAAAAGATGGGCTTCCCTGATGGCTCACTGGTAAACTATTTGCCTGCCAATGCCTACCAATATAGGAACCTCAGCTTTGATCCCCGAGTTGGAAGATCCCCTGGAGAAGGAAATGGCAACCCACTCCAGTATTCTTGCCCAGTTAATCCCAAGGACAGAGGAGCCAGTGGGCTACAGTCCATGGGAGTTGCAAAGAGTCAGACAGGACTTAGTGACTAAAACAACAACAATGTAAAAGGTGAAGAATGGTATTTATTATATTATTATAATTATAATTATTATGTCTATAGGCTTAATATAAAAGTACATCTAGTTATCTCAAAGAATTATGTAGTACAGCTATGTCTATGCTACAGCCAGTTACCCATTTCTTTCAAGAAATATGCTATGTGAACCAGTTCACTGCAATAAAATAATTCAATTGCTACAAGCTTTAGAGAAGGTAAATTTCCATTTATAAGCCTAATTTAAATCCTGCTGTATTTAAATTGTGCTTAACTGTATCCCAGGAAATAGCCACTCTGAAAAGAGGTAGGTGTTCATTAGGGAAATAAAGCTGCATTAATCTCACCATTACTCTTACATTGATTTCTTATCTGTCTTTAAAGCTGTGTTCCAAGGAGGTCAGCATAGTGAAAATGTGTTAAAAAGTGAGAATTGAATAAACTAGGTTCTATGACCCAAATCATGCCTCTAAAAGTGATTAAGGTACCTCGTATTCACAAAATAAACTCTGAGGTCAAAAACTAATACTAAACCACCTGCATTTTTACAGGCTAGGAGCTGAAGAATGAATGCTTTCTTCTCTCAAAGCAAAAAGTTATACTTTCTTTCTTTTCTTTCTTCTTTCCTCTCTTTTTCTTTTTCAACACTTCTATTTCTTAAAGCCATTTTACACAAATATTCATTATTTGACTCAGCTCCCAGAAAGCCAAGTGCTGACCCTAACAGGAGTCTGAGTTTGCAGAAGGGATTCCCTCTGTGTCAGTGACAATCAACAGATTCCAGGATACCTCCCACTGTTGGTTAAAACGTGTGTGGAGATGTAGGTTCATTCACACCACATATCAAACCCTTCCAGTGTGTGAGAAAATGTGAACGTAGAAGTGTGCCTAAGAATAATGAAAGTATTGCTACAAGTTGGAATTGCAAAAAAAAAAAAAAAAGAAAAAGAAAGAAATTGTATCAAAGCCTGGTCTGCTTGACCTTGCCCAGGGCTGCTGATGTCATCAACATCAGATCATAGATTGTTAATCATAGGTAAGCAACATGTTACATAAGAGAAGCTGCTTAGTATCTTTGAGCCTTGGTTGCCCTCTCAGTAAAAGTTTCTGAAATCTGTTCCATGTGTATAACACTCCATATGCCTTATTTTATCTGGTATCCCTCTATCTATTTAGGTTTCATTAGAGTCAAACATATATGTTGGTATATATTCTTAACTGTCAATTGTTACCAAATAAAAGTAGTAAGTATTAAGAGTATGGATGGGGAAAGCTTACCAGCTATTAAAATACTAATGAAATGATCGGTTTTTTATCTACTTTGGTTTAACTAAGATATAAAGAATAGTGTCTACAACTGAATAGATACTGGATAAATATTTGCCAAATCAATCAGTGTATTTATCAATGAGAAAATAATGTCTGGCCAAAACATTTCAGGAGTAATTAAGAATGGCACCCCATTAGTGTTTTTTATTATGCAACAGGTTAGTTCATATAGTGGCTCTTCAACAGTGAGTCCACAGACACTATTACTCATATTTATAGCCAGAGGAATAGGCTCTAATACGTTTAAAATACTCTTTGTTGTCTGTGGTAGAAATATTCACATGCTCACTTTATATAAGTTTAATATATAGCCACCATGGTGGTATAATATCAGGGATTAAAGAACTCAGTCTTTTTCTCTCCCTGTCCCTTGTAGCTTTGAGAACTGCTGGTTAAATATTTCACTTACTTTTAGTAAAGGCAAAGGCTTTGATTACACAGGCAAAAAAATAAAATTTAAGATATTATTAGTATAAATATTGTAGAATTAATTCTATAGTCATTAGTCACTAAAATAAGTGTATTTATTTAAATTATAATGTGCGAACTATGTTCTGCTCCAGATTTAAACATTAGCAAATAAGTTTCTTTAATAAAAATTTTCAAAGGTATAACGCATAGGACTTCCCTGGCAATCCAGGGATCAAGACTTTGCCTTTCAGTGTCGCCGAGGGCTGATTCAACCCCTGGTCATAAAGCCTTGGGGACAAAAAAGCCAAAACATAAAAAGAGAAGCAATATTGTAACAAAGTCAATAAAGACTTTTTTAAAGGTATAAATCACATATAAAAAGAATTTGTTTTGCAGTGCTAAAGTTGCAAACAGAAAAATTGGACTGTAGCCTGCCAGGCTCCTCTGTCCATGAAAGTCTCCAGGCAAGAATACTGGAGTGGGTAGCTGTTCCCTTCACCAGGGGATCTTCCTAAGCCTGGGATTGAATCTGGGTCCACAATGCAGGTGGATCCTTTACCAACTGAGCTACCAGGGAAGCCCCCCAAATACCCTACTAGTAGAGGAAAGCAAGAAATAAGCACTTAAGGGTCTCTCTAGCGGCCCTGTGGTTAAGAATCCACCTTGCAATTCTGGGGATGTGCGTTCCATCCCTGATCTGGGAAGATCCCACATGCCAAGGAGTGACTGAGCCCTGGGCCACAACTGCTGTGCCCATAGTCTAGAGCCTGTGAATTGCAGCTAGAAAGCCCACGTGCACCCCCCAGCCCATGCTCCATGAGAGAGGCCACTGCAATGAGAAGCCAGTGCACCATAGGGCAGAGAAACCCCCGCTGGCCACAGCTAGAGGAAGCCTGCGAAGACCCGGAGCAGCCAAAAGTAAGCTTACTTTACTAAACAAGTAAACAAAATTCTAAAAAATTAAGTGAGCACCGAACTTTTTAGTAAATGATAGGAAAGAGATCCCAAAGGCAATAGTGACTAGAAGTAGACAAGTTGTAGCATCATAAATCTCCAAAACAAAATGTGAAGAAATTACTCCCTACAATAAAATGAACACAATTTTAAAAACAAGAATTACCATTTGGGGCTCTTTCTATGAACTCTCATTAAGAGTCACAACAAGGCCCAGAAATATCAAGTACCTCTTGAGAGAGTTAATTCTTAGATAAGGAGTTTAGGGTCCTTGAGGGAAGGAGAAAGGGATCGGGGGCTCTCAAGGAGGAGAAAGGGACAAACATTTTTTTTTTCCTAAATTGTTTTGTCTTCGTCACATAAGACATTTGTTTTTAAACTCTGATTTGTTATGACAACAATGTTTAACTTTCCTAAGCCCAGAGCTTATCTTGCTCAAGGATATGTTTTTCCTTATGTTTCCAGTCGCTCGTCATGTCTGACTCCTTGCGACCCCATGGACTGCAGCACGCCAGGCTACCTTGTTCATCGCTAACTCCCAGAGCTT
Organism: Madoqua kirkii; assembly: GCA_006408675.1. Taxonomy (NCBI): domain Eukaryota; kingdom Metazoa; phylum Chordata; class Mammalia; order Artiodactyla; family Bovidae; genus Madoqua; species Madoqua kirkii. The sequence continues at coordinate 25,682 of SJYC01028150.1, read as the reverse complement.
GCTCAAACTCATGTTCATTGCATCAGTGAGGGCATCCAGCTATCTCATCCTCTGTCATCCCCTTCTCCTCCTGCCTTCAATCTTTCCCAGCATCAGGGTCTTTTCAAATGAGTCAGCTCTTCACATCAGGTGGCCAAAGTATTGAAGTTTCAGCTTCAACATCAGTCCTTCCAATGAATATTCAGGACTGATTTCCTTTAGGATTGACTGGTTGGATCTCCTTGCCTTCCAAGGGATCAAGTATATAAGACCTTGATAAGACTAGCAAGTGGGGCACCCTCCATCCGCCTTCTGATGTTTTTGTCAGAAGCTTTCTCTGTCCTTAATCACTGTAATAAAACTTCTGCCACACAAAAGCTCTGAGTGATCAAACCCAGTCCTTGGTCCCGAAGCTGACTCTTCTTCGGAGATCATGAATCCAACATCGTCCACCATAAGCTATCACTCTTCTACAAGGCCATTCAACAAACGATCAGAACTATGTTTTTGTAATGACAAAGTCCAGTGTGATTCAGTCAAACCATCCTCTTTCTCTCATCCTTGAATGAGCACCAAGGGATTTGGCTTTGTTTTGAATTGTATTATCTTAGTTTGGAGGGCTTCCCTGATGACTCAGCAGGTAACCAGTCCACCTGCAATGCAGGAGACACAGGTTCAACCCCTGGATTGGGAAGATCCCTGGAGAAAGAAATGGCAACCCACTCCAGTACTCTTGCCTGAAAAGTCCCATGGACAGAGGAATCTTGTGGGCTACAGTCCATGGGGTCGCAGAGAGTTAGGCATGACTGAATGACTGAGCATACATTCATACATGTTTTAGTTTGGGGATTAATAGAATACACTAAGCCTCTTCTCTTTCTATTTTTGGCATTTCCAATAATATTTTTCTGATTACTAAACACCTATACTAGGAAAAAAAAAAAAGCAAAATTGTGCAACAGAAAGAAAAATGGAAATGCCACTATGCGGGTATAATCAAAGTGTACATTTCAGTATCTGTTCTCCTCTTTTTAGGAATATTTATGTATGTACCAGTTACTGTGTTTTTATACATATATATGTATGTACCTCTATATCCTTAAGATGTTGTGACCTTTTTACTTGAATTTTTCTTTGCCATTACATTTTGTAATAACAGAATTTCTTTTCACTGCCTTCTACTTTTTGGTTATACTATCATTTCTTGCACCTTTTCCTTTTGTTGGACCTTTACTTTGTTTCTAGCTTTGTTTACATTAATTTATTCTGTTATTTCCTCACCTAGAAATTAGCAAATGAACTATCTATGAAAACATTTTTGGAAAAAAACTCTCTCCCAAGAAAACTTAAAAGTGGAAAATGTTTGTTATTTTCTCACAACTCATTGGTGTGAGTTTGATGAAAAAGTGCTTATATATGTTTAAGCTCAGATATAATCAAACAAGTTTTTCCAACTCAAAAATGTCATTTTCACTTCATTGGTAATGCCTCTTATTGTTTCTCTTTGGATGCTGCTGTTTCCTTTTATACATTTTCAAGTGAGTCAGCTAAACACAATAAACATATATTGAGATGATAGGTGGTAAAAGCAACTCAAAAACATCATTTATAATCATCAAAAACATCCTATGATTTTGAAATGTAAAGAAAAAGAGGAGATAAATGCAAATAATTTCACAGCCTTGCATGTCTTAAGCTAAATTAGTCTCTTTCTTAATAAGAAAAAAAATCAATTTAAGATAATCAGGAGGATTTCATTTTTATCATAGGACAAGGAATCAATAGGACCCAAATCAGTGAGACCATTTGAACATATATATGTATGTATATATATACACATACACACATATACATATATACAAACTTGACATATAACAGTATTGAGCTACAAAAAAAAAATCAAATATAATGAATAGTAGTTTCATTAAAGGATTAGCCAGAAGTTACCATTCATTTTAGGTCCTGATCGTTAAAACATCTTTCAAGTTTCCGTTTTTGACCCTGGTACATATCTGAGACACAGAGAAAAGAGACTAAAATTATTAGAAGAATATGGAATTGAGAAAAGGAGTTTGAACAGGATATAAAATAAGAGGCACAACTAATTAAATAGTGATGTATCAATGTCATTTGATGAACACTGGATATTCAAAGAAAAAAATGAGACCTTCAAAGTCACTCAGATATTCCATCTCATTTGCAAATTTTAAAAACACAGATCCTTTAAAAAGAAACTATCTTTTAAAAATTAGAGGGCTTTCCCTGGTGGTTCAGTGGCTGATTCCCAAGGCAGGGAGGCTGTGTTCAACCCCTGGTCAGAAACCTATATCCCACACACCACAACTAAAGATCCGTGTGCCACAACCAAGACCCACCACAGCCAAATAAATAGACATTAAAGTAAAAACAAGAATAAAAACTAGAGGCCCAATACCTAAATGAACACTAAGGAACTATACAAACTGAATGACCAATGTGACACCCTATTTCATATTTTGCTTTGAGTGCTCAGAGTGCCAAGAAGACCCACACTTGCAAAGGAAAGGTGTGCAAGGCTAAGTTTGGAGAATTGGATATTTCAGTTCAGTTCAGTTTAGTCACTCAGTTGTGTCTGATTCTGCAACCCTATAGACTGCAGTAGGCCAGGCTGCCCTGTCCATCCCCAACTCCCAAAGCTTACTTAAACTCAAGTCCATTGAGTCGGTGATGCCATCCAACCATGTTATCCTCTGTCATCCCTTTCTCCTCCTGCCTTCAATCTTTCCCAGCATCAGGGTCTTTTCCAATTAATCAGCTCTTTGTATCAAGTGGCCAAAGTATTGTACCTTCAGCTTCAGCATCAGTCTTTCCAATGAATATTCAGGACTGATTTCCTTTAGGATGGACTGGTTAGATCTCTTTGGAGTCCAAGGGACTCTCAAGAGTCTTCTCCAAGATCACAGTTCAAAAGCATCAATTCTTCAGCTTTTGGAAAATTTGATATTTAAAGAACTATTATAATATATATCCATTTGGAGGGGGGTTCTATGATTTCTTTTACTCCTGGGACATTTTATATCAAATTGTTGGTTGTTCTTTTATCTTTTGCATATAAGACGTATGATTTTCCTCCTTCCTTCTTCCCATTTCTCTTCTCTCCTATGGTCTTCCTCTTCCTCTCCTCATTTTCTCTTTCTCCTTCTTCTCTACTTCCTCCGCCTTCTCTTCCTCTCTATCTCTCTTTTCCTGAGAACAAAATTGTACCAGAAGTGTCTATATTGGTATGGAAAGGCTATGTTAAAGGTAGATATTGGCTGAATCCTTTAGGGTAGGCTTGAAATTGGATTGGGAAAAATAGTGCTCCAATATAAGAAAGTGGAAATAAAAGGTTTTCTTTCTGGGCAAGACTATTGGTGAAAACAGCACATCAGCAATACCAGATCGTGCCATTCAGATTCTTCTGAAAAAGAACAGGGGTGATGAACAGGAGGATTTACACACACTCTATTGGAAGTTTGCCTATGTTTTTCTTTGCGAATGATGCTATTTTCAACGTAAAATCACCATGAACATTAGGACGTATTTTATGCAAATAGCATTCAAGATGAGACTTGTTTTTATTACCTAACTTCTGAATTCATTATTCAGAGGAAAGAAAATGCAAATTGATTGCAAATGAATCTGCCAATTAAACTGAGAAAATATTTTTTAAATGTTCCCTTGGTGACCAAGCATATATTTTTTTCTGTTTACCCAGATTCTAAACACAATAGAGGCCACCTTATAGAGAAGCACTAGGAAACAGTACATAGGAGAGAAACAGAAGGTAAAGTTAAGGGTCTTAAAATCAATCCATTTCTTTCAGGGATTAGTGAGTTCTTTAATGTGCAAGTTGAAAAGAAATGTTTAACTCATTTAGAGTTAACACAGTTACTGGTATTTTGTATAGAACAATATTACATATTTTAAATTCAGAATATAAGGCAAAGCTATGATATTCACAATGAAAATCAAATCACTGTTCAAAATTTAGCTGGATTTCTGTTTGGGGCATTTACTAAAATATCTCTTCATCTGGATGCAGGTGTCACTCATTTTCAAGTGTGTTTCTGGGATGAACACTTTTGACTTCTTAATCCTAGGTCAATAGTGGGAATGTTAGCACAAGGAAAGTTAATACCGATTTTCTCACCTTAGACTAACAAGATTTCTGGATTGCATTGGCAAACAATTCAACAGAAATTTAGAAAGGATATTTTTAAGAGCAGGAAATCCCTTGTCAGGGAGGGAAAAAACTATAGGCGGACAATTCTCATGTCCATTGACTTCTACATTAAAAACAAATGTTTCATACTATTGAAATCATTTCATTACCCAGCTCATTCCTCTTATCTGGAGGTAATTTTTAACAGATTCCAGTCTACTTTGCAGACACAAATTTCCAGCCACTCTCCTTCATGCCCCAAGAGGCTATTTCATAAGCAAGCTAACATCAATTCAAACAAGATTCATTTTTTCCATCACTTTACACCCTAGAAAACTGATACAGACTTCCCCAGATGAAGTTTAATACAGAACATAGGTTTATGAAGTGTGGAACCTCATTTCAAATGTATACATAATACATTGATATGATTTTGGAAACATTTTCAAGGAATACAAATGTGCTGGGTCTAAGGCTTAAATGGTCCTTTTCACTGAAATAAAGCACATAAAAGATTTCAGAAGGCCAGAAAACTTTAAAATTTAGTGCCTTTTTTTGAGATGTCCCAGAATGTTCTAGTTTAGAAAATAAATGGTATATCCAGCATGCAAATGGGTAGTATAAGCAATTCATTATACTAAACAAATTTGACAATTGAGTACCTTATTATGAATTTTAAAGGCTGAAGGCCTAGAATAAAGGTGCATGAGTCAAAACCATGATGATAATAAATAACATATAATACTCTACGAACAATAAAATGACCCCCAAAGTTAAGAATGTGATTAGTGTCAGTGAATAAAAATGCCTTCAGGGACGTGGTCACTCAAATTCTTTATCCTGTCTGAGAAACATCATTAAGGCCTGTGATGTAATAAGTAGAACTGTCTCATACTTTATATCTTTCTTAAAAACTTAGAGCTACACCCTCAATCATACCCAGCCTCTGTCTGTATATATCTGTTATCATATCCTTCCTATATAAATTTACATTTTATTCTGAGTAATAAGCTCCATAATTGAACTAGACTATGCAAAAAGTAGTACATCTTTTTACATAGCCCTACACTGCCTTTCTGTTTGATGGTTTCTCACACTTCAAGGCATTCATCCCACCTCATTCATTCAACAAGTGTTTATTGGGTGCTTATTTCACACTAGGGGTTGAGACACAGAATTGAAAAGAAAATCACTTTGCCCTTCAGAAGCTAATAACCAAGAAATCCAGAATTAGGTTTCAAAAGAGAAGGGGATTATATGCAACCCTCCTCCATGCCTTCCATAATGTTTATTTTATTTATGTCAACCATAATCATTTCATGCTGATTTATATAAATAATTCCTTTTCACAGAGACATGTCCAAGAAGAAAACTGCCAGGCCTCTCTGTCCTGGATTCTCCAGGCCAGAATACTGCAGTGGGTTGCCATGCCCTCCTCCAGGGGATCTTCCCAACCTAGGGGTTGAACCCAGTCTCCTGCATTGCTGGTAGATTGTTTACCATCTGAGCCACCAGGGAAGCCCAAGAAGAAAACATGGTCTATGATTTTACTACTCAGAGAATCTCTATGAATGTTTTGTGTACTCTGTCCAATACTCTCTCCCCAGCATCACCATGATGTTTATATGTTTATCTAGGCACAGGGTGGAGAAGACATGAACATGCTGAGAATAAGACTTTTGTTTTGCTAGCTTCCATGGAGAGGGGCTAAGGAGGACCAAAGTCAAAAATAAGCGGACCCTCTCTCCACTGAGCTCCAGGTTTTTACTAGTACAAGTGAAATGGGACACTCAGAGCTGTGCATACTCCTGGCAAGATCTCAGTCCCACTGTGTGCCTTGCTCCATCATGACTAATTTTCCTTGTGTCGTTTATCCCTATTTATTTCAGACACACAGGAAGCCCAGCCTTTCCTATTTTTTTCTAGTACCCCAGCCACTAATCTATTGCTGAATATCCTCTCTCTCTCCTTGGTGGTGGTGGTTTAGTCGCTAAGTTGTGTCCAACTCTTGTGACCCCGTGGACTGTAGCCCACCAGGTTCCAATGTCCATGAGATTTCCCAGGCAAGAGTACTAGAGTGGGTTGCCATTTCCTCCTCTCCTTGGGAAGAGAATCTCCCAACCCAGGGATTGAACCTGGGTCTCCTGAAACACAGTCACAGGTGGATTGTTTACTGACTGAGCTACCAGGGAAGCCTCTCTCCCCTTAACTTTTTCTTAATTTATACTTTTCCATCTCTAATTTCTAACTCCAGAAGCTCATTCAATCTAAATTTCATTTAATCCCTTATATCCTCAACCTGTTATAAAAGTAACTTCCTTTACTTTTTTCTCCAAAGACACTGTTTCTTACACATCTTTCTTTGGAAATGAAATAGGCATCTTCCTCAGCCTCATTCTTGCTTCTGAATTTTTCTCCTCCCCTTCTCCCTATAAACACTAGGATTTGAATCTCACGTGATTGGATTACACAAGCCAGTATCCCTCTAACACGTGAGTCACTGCCCCATTCTGAAAACGGCTGACTGCTCCCTTGACCTCCAGTTCACCACACGATCCTGGTTTTCCGTCTAGTTCAATGGCCACTGCTCATCCTCCTTTGCTGATCTGCACCATTTGTGATCTCCAAACACTGGAGATCCTCGGGTCTTAGTCTTCAGATCCAGGTCTAATCGTAATGGCCTTCCAAAGATCCTTCTCAAATGGTTCTGTCTAAATAAAAAGTGATTCCCTCCTTTCTGTTGCCCGAGCAAAGTTCAAGTCATCTTGTAGCACTGCCCTTGACTTCATTTTCATGCTCATCCCACTCATCAACAAATCTACTTCCTACATACTGAGTTCCATCTCTAAGATATACCATTTTTTACACTTTAAGATTCTCTGAGATTGGCAAATGACTTAAAATCAATGGCAGGTCATATTTTAATCGGTGGTTCTAAGGTAGAGCGTAAACTGTATCGTTTCTTTCTGGGTTCAAGTTTACATTAAAGCATGCTTCTACCCTGCCTGGGGCTTCCCTGGTGGCTCAGACGGTAAAGAATCTGCCTGCAGTGCAGGAGACCTAAGTTCTATCCCTGGGTAGGGAAGATCCCCAGGAGAAGAGAATGGCAACCCACTCCAGTATTCTTGCCTGGAGAATTCCATGGACAGAGGAGCTTGATGGGCCCACAGTCCAGGGGGTTGCAAAGAGTTGAACAGGACTGAGTGACTAATACTTCACTTCTACCCGGCCTAAAGCTTTTCAATGGGTTCTGTTTCATACTAGATAAAATCCAAGTCACTGTGATAACTAGAAAGGGCCTATAATTGTAGATCTCCTTACAACTGTAATCTCCCCTAAATTAATTCTCCCCCCTCTCTGTTTCAGCCCTCTTGGCCTCCGGGCCTTGCCATCTCAGGTACTAGCATTTAGTGTTCCCCCAGCTTGGAACACTTTTCTTCCAGGTACTACGCATGAATCACTCTCTCACAGCCTTCAGACCTCTCACTAAATATCACCTTCTCAAGTCAAGCCTGCCCTTCCTCCTGTGTTTAAATTGCAACATCCTTCCCCGCAACATTCCCTACTGGCCTTCCTTCTAGTATTTTTCACCATAGCATTTATTACTTTATGATGTATTACAAAGAACAAAACTTTCTTTTTATTTTTTACTCCTTCATTCCTTCTATATCTTCAGTGCTAGATCTGTACGAGGCCCAAATGTGGTGCTCATGCTTAGTTACTATTAAATGAATGGATACATAACAAATATAACAAGGATGTATTTTCTCTTTCATAAAATTAGACACAAGTACAGTATATGTCTACTCCTCCTTTTCAGTAGTAATTTGAACAACATACATATTCTTGTCTCTGATATGAATTAAACTTAAATATTTTCATTTAATGTCTTCCCTGGTGGCTCAGAGGTTAAAGCATCTGCCTGGAATGCGGGAGACCCGGGTTCGATCCCTGGGTTGGGAAGATCCCCTGGAGAAGGAAACGGCAACCCACTCCAGTACTCTTGCCTGGAGAATCCCATGGAGGGAGGAGCCTGATAGGCTGTAGTCCATGGGGTCACAAACACTCGGACACGACTAAGTGACTTCACTTTCACTTTCACTGAAGCATAACTGTTATTAGAAACGGTATTTATTGAGCACTGTTTATATACTGTTATATGCTATCATTATGCTAACTGTTTTTATGTATTATTTGATATAATTTTCATTACAAGCCTATGAGTTAGGTAATATTAGCTTTATTTTACAAATTAGGAAATCAGTTCTCAGAGAAATTATCATTGTCTTAAGGTCTCCTAATAGTACAGCACTACAGAGCTAGGATCTGAATTAAAAGAGCCTGATTCCAAAGTTCACTACCCTGCCTCTGAAGGCCAAATGTGGAAAATATGGAGGAAATCACACTGGTTGTATTTGCTATCCTTATTTAGATTTACACGGTTTCACTGCTCATCACAGGCCTTTCATCCAGAGGCATCACTGGGCATGGATTCTTTGAATTCTCTCATCACTGGCCCTGTGATTCCTTTTAAGGAACAATCTATGTGTGTGTGTCATTTACCTATGTAGAAGAAATGATGGGCTCCAACATCATTTATGATCTTTTGTAAATAGTTTTTTGAGATACATGTTTGGAATTGAGGGTGAGGTGACTTTCCAGAGAAAAGACATGAATTATGTGGTAGGAAAGTAGAATTACTTAACAAAAACTCAAGCTATTTGAGGGAGGAGAAAGGAATAATGTACGTGTAGGCAGGAGCTCTCTGCTCGCCTGGTCTTGGCTTATTTCGGAGGAAATTGAGGATTCATTAAAGATCAGTATGGACCTCTGTTTATTTCATTCAGGTGCAGCTTCCAGAAGAAGGGGAAGTTTACATTTACTCTGCATTTTCATTATTGTTTGAATATTTGGTGGCCTTCAGGGAGTAGTGAGGAAACCAGAACAGGAAAAATCATAGCAAGAAGTCTAGCATCTGTACTGAAATCTCGCATCTGGGTTTGGTGCTGCTATGAGAAGTTAGCTCCATCAGGGACTTCAAATATATGAATAAACTGGGTATCTGAAAGCTAGGTTTTTGTTTTTTGGGTTTTTTTTAGTGTAGTTTATGTAGCAGTATTGAAACATGGACCTAAATTTCCAGACACACCTCCTGTCAAGAAGTGGGTCTATGCCCTCTTCCCTGCATCTGAGGCATCTGACTCTTGGTTAATAGAATAGTGTACAATCAGTGATGACTCAGCCATCTTCACTTTCATTTTTTTTTTAAATTGGGGTGTAGTTACTCTATAATGTTGTATTGGCTTTTGCTGTACAATAATGTGAATCAGCTATATGTATACATATATCACCTGCCTCTCAGACCTTCCTCCCACCTTCCTCCATTCCATCCATCTAGGTCATCACAGAGCACGGAGCTGAGCTTTCTGTGCTATACGGCGGCTTTCCATTAGCTGTTTTACATGTAGCAGTGTATCTGCGTCAATCCTAATCTCCCAGTTTGTGCCATCCTCACCTTCCCCAGTTCTGTCCACATATCTGTTCTCTTCATCTGCATCTCTGTTCCTGCCTTGAAAATAGTTTCATCTGTACCATTTTTCTAGATTCTACATATATGTGTTAATATACAGTACTTGTTTTTCTCTTTCTGACTTACTTCACTCTGTATGACAAACTCTAGTTCCATCCACATCTCTACAAATGACTTACTCTCAGAACCAAGCCACCATGCAGTGAGAGAAAGCCCAAGTGGTCTGTGGGAAAACATGTGAAGAGAAACAGAGACCCTATGCTATAGCCCACACTGAGCTTCCAGCAACCAGCCATCCCAAACTTGCCAGTTATGTGGGCGCCATATTGGAAATGAAGCCTCCAGTGCCCAGTCAATTTGTTCCAACAGATGATACTTAGAACAAAGACAAGCTGGCCTTACCAGCCCTGTCCATATTATAAATTTATGAATAGTATAAACGATTGCTATAGTTTGGAGTGCATTGCAACCATTGTTTTACTCCTACCTAAGTAAGCTTTTGATACACAAGCTTAAAATACTGCAAATTATTGCAAAAGTGATATTTTCAACTTTTGCTGTGCATCTCTACCTCAGTGCTTCCAAAGTAGGATCTATAAAGTGAAAGAGCCAAAATAAGGGCACCAAGTCTGATACAAGGCCTCAATAATCCACAAACTGGATAATCAATATTGTGTCATGGAGATATAAGGTATAATTATCCTGAAAGCTGGTGTGTGAAGAATTAACAGCAGACATCACAGCACCACACACGCTTCAGAGAGCATGCATTTTCTGGGAAGGCTTAGAATCAAAGTTGTATTCTTCGAGTTGCCAAACTACCTTCTAGGATCAGTACGTAGATGCCAGTCATTGACATTCAAGCTATCAACAGGCTAAAGTCTTAACTATTACCAGATCACAGAGCTAAAGCTTTGATTCATGTAAAATATACTAAACCATGGTGCATGCCAGACATCAAGCTGCGTGCTCCCCCACTTGTCTTTGGTATGTAATTTCTTAGAGTGTTCTATCAGCTCACAAAATCTTTGCTTGCAGGGAGAAATGTTCTCCTTTTTGCCTTGACATTTTTCTTGCATAAACCTGAAATATAGGTACAGCATATATATTTTCCAAACCAAGACTATTCTATTTTTCAATTTGGAAATAAAGTTTTGTTTTGACAGAAACCTGACTCTGACAACCATTCTGTCATCCAGGAACATTTGCTCATTATATTTCAAATAGTAATGATCACAAATGACTAAATGACTTCAAAACAGAAATTCCTTTTTAAAAATGTCATCCTAAGAAATACTCAAATTTCAAAATAAAGTACTCAGGATGGTCTATTATTTCCTTCAAGACACTAGGTGGTGAAAACGAACTTATAGTTACCAAAGGGGAAGGAAGGGGAAGGGATTAATTAGGGGTTTGAGATTAACAATCATGTACTACTATATGTAAAATATATAACCAGCAAGGATCTACTATATAGCACAGGGAACTATACTTAATGTTTTGTAATAACCTATAAGAGGAAAAGATCTGAAAAAAATAGCTATATATATACGTATAACTGAATCACTTTGTTGTACACCTAAACCTAACAATATTTAAATCATCTATATTTCAATTTAAAAAAAAGAAAAAGGTAGGGAAAAAAGGCATTTAAAGAAAAGATACTAGGTAGGGAAGGGTTAGTAATGATAGCAATACAAGTAGTAGTAATAATAAAAAAGTTAATGATATATTCACAGATATAACAAATAAATATTTTAAAGGTATGTATATATTACTTTTAAATAACTCACAAGCTCATTGAGTATTTTCAAATAAAGGCAATAATTAATATATAAAAGGCCACATTGAAAGTGATTATATTTAGAATTCCCATAAACCAATTGGGCTTCCCAGGAGGCTCAGGGGTAAAGAATTCACCTGCCAGTGCAGAAGACACAAGAGACAAGGGTTCAGTCTCTGAGTCTGGAAGATGCCCTGGAGTAGAAAATGGAAACCCACTCCATTATTTTTGCCTGGAAAATTCTATGGACAGTGGAGCCTAGTGGGCTACAGTTCATGGGGTCACAAAGAGTTGGACACAACTGAATGAGCACACACATAAGCCAATTACACTTTATTCCTAAGAATATACACAAAACCCTCAAAGTCTGAGGGTTTAACCACTTCTGACCCTCCTAGTCTAAAGACCAGCAAGTACTAATAAAAAAACATGACTTAATACACAAAATCTCTGGGAATTAATAAAATAGTGGACGTTACTATGGTCCCATCCACATTACTTTTTGAATCCTTATCTAGGGACTATGCATATTTTAAAAAATGGTGCCCAACTTACATCTCACTTTCCTCAAGTTTTCGTGAAATATGCATCTTTAATTCATTCTATATTACAAATTGCTTTAGCTATTTTTTTTAAAGATCTCCATGTTCAAAACAATAATATTTGAGAATATATGATTCAGCACCTTTCAGGATGGGGCAGCTGGAAAAATAAAAGATGATTGATGAAGTGTTGAAGTCCATTTAAGTCATGGGTAAATATGTTACCTCTTGGGATAAGTGGCATTACCACTTTTCTCATATGTATGCAGAGTCACAAGTACACATGTTAACAACTAACAACATATGTAAAAAAAAAATGAATGAATGTCCTTTGGGTGTTATTAAGAAAAGAAAGTCCATTAAATCATAAAGCATAAAATAATTAAATCTATAATTTTCAAACTTGTAAAATATAATTCTAGGAAACAATGGAAACAGTGTCAGACTTTATTTTTGTGGGCTCCAAAATCACTGCAGATGGTGACTGCAGCCATGAAATTAAAAGAACCTTACTCCTTGGAAGGAAAGTTATGACCAACCTAGAAAGCACTTTCACTTTTCACTTTCATGCATTGGAGAAAGAAATGGCAACCCACTCCAGTGTTCTTGCCTGGAGAATCCCAGGGACAGGGGAGCCTGGTGGGCTGCCATCTTTGGGGTCACACAGAGTCGGACACGACTGAAGTGACTTAGCAGCAGCAGCAGCAGAAAGCATATTAAAAAGCAGAGATATTACTTTGCCAACAAAGGTCCGTCTCATCAAGGCTATGGTTTTTCCAGTGGTCATGTATGAATGTGAGAGTTGGACTATGAAGAAAGCTGAGTGCCAAAGAATCGATGCTTTTGAACTGTGGTGTTAGAGAAGACTCTTAAGAGTCCCTTGGACTGCAAGGAGATCCAACCAGTCCATCCTAAAGGAGATCAGCCCTGGGTGTTCATTGGAAGGACTGATGCTGAAGCTGAAACTCCAATACTTTGGCCACCTCATGCTAAGCGCTGACTCATTTGAAAAGACCCTGATGCTGAGAAAGATTAAAGGCAGGAGGAGAAGCGAATGACAGAGAATGAGATGGCTGGATGGCATCATCGATTCGATGGACATGAATTTGAGTAAACTCCAGGAGTTGGTGATGGACAGGGAGGCCTGACATGCTGTGATTCACAGGGTCACAAAGAGTCGGACATGACTGAGTGACTGAAATGAATATTATTTATACTGAAAATTAATTTGAGAAGTCATTTATCAAAGACAGATTTTGAATGTGTATCAAAAATGTATGTAAATACATAATATGTATCAGATACAAAAGCATGTACACATGCTTACTTTAAAAATAGTTTTAATGAAAATAAAATTAGTGGTGCCACTTATAATTGCTAATTAGTTTCTTGTTTGTTTTTTCATAACTTGGTTATCTAGTTGATTTTTATTTTCCTTGATATCATTCACTAGAGTCAAATTTCACTACTCTACAATTTCCCTTCTTAAAAACAATGCTAGCTCAGTTTTGTTCCTTTGTAGACCTGCAGTTTCTGAGCATTTCATATTCCCAATACATTATTCTTTGTACAAAGCCTACAGCAACTATTACTGTAATAGAGCATGTTAACAGCAGAAACTTTACAGACAATGTGAAATGTGGGCAAAATAACATAGGCCTTGGAATCAGAAAGAACAGAATTGAATTCTAGTTTTCCCTCTATTAGCTGTGAGATCTTGAAAATATTTAATCTCTAATCTATTCTTCATCTCTAAAATGAGCCTCAAACACCTACTTTGGAAATTCTAAAAATAATTAAATGGAATAAGTTTGCTTAAATATGAACTTTGAGCCCAGCACATAATACTTGATGAATACACTTAATGACTACCATTTTGATAAATACAGTATTAATACTATCCTAGCAATGGCACCCCACTTAGCAGCAGCAGCAGCAGTACTATTATTAACAATAGGCAGTATCATGTCAATTAAGGACATAGATTCTGAAGCCAGACTGCTAACTGCTACTGCTAAATCACTTCAGTCGTGTCCAACTCTGTGTGACCCCATAGATGGCAGCCCATGAGGCTCCCCCGTCCCTGGGATTCTCCAGGCAAGAACACTGGAGTGGGTTGCCATTTTCTTCTCCAATGCATAAAAGTGAAAAGTGAAAGTGAAGTCGCTCAGTTGCGTCCGACTCTTAGCGACCCCATGGACTGCGGCCCACCAGGCTCCTCCGTCCAAGGGATTTTCCAGGCAAGAGTGCTGGAGTGGAAGCCAGACTGCCTCTGTTCAAATCCTGGATCATCTACTCACTAACTGTCAACCTTGGGAAAGTTACTTTTTTATTTATAAAATGAGAACAACAATGATAAAACCTATTTTGTAGATTTGATTTGAGGACTAAATGAATTAACAAAAGAAAATTATGAAAATTATTACATGTTATTGCTGTTCAGTCTCTAAGTTGTGTCCAACTCTTTCTGACCCCATAGACTGCAGCAGGCCAAACTTATTCTATTCCTCTGTCCTCCACTATCTCCTGGAGTTTGCTCAAATTCATGTCCATTGAGTTGGTGATGTTATCCAACCATCTCATCTTCTGCCACCCCTTCTCCTTTTGCCTTCTCCTTCTCCTTTTGCCTTCAGTCTTTCTGGCATCAGGGTCTTTTCCAACGAGCTGCCTCTTCCCATCAGGTGGCCAAACTGTTGGAGCTTCAGCTTCAGTATCAGCCCTTCCAATGAATATTAAGGGTTGGTTTCATTTAGGGTTGACTAGTTCGATCTCCTTGTAATCCAGAGGACTCTCAACAGTCTTCTCTGGCACCATAATTGAAAAGCTGAAGGAAACAATTCTTTGGCTCAGCCTTCTTTATGGTCTAGCTCTCACATCTGTATATGACTACTGGAAAAACCATAGTTTTGACTATACAGACGTTTGTCAGCAAAGTGATGTCTCTGCTTTTTAATATGTTGTCTAGGTTTGTCATAGCTATCCTTCTAAGGAGTGTCTTTTAATTTCACGGCTGCAGTCACCATCAGCAGTGATTTTGGAGCCCAAAGAAATGTTTATTACATGTTAATCCTTAATAAGTGTTTTTTTATTATTATTAACTAAGGGTATTTTAATTATCATATTGACCCTAAAGGAAATCAATCCTGAATATTCATTGGAAGGACTGATGCTGAAGCTGAAACTCCAATACTTTGGCCACCTGATGCGAAGAACTGACTCATTTGAAAAGACCCTGATGCTGGGAAAGATTGAAGGCAGGAGGAAGAGGGGACGACAGAGGATGAGATGGTTGGATGGCATCACTGACTCACTGGACATGAGTTTGAGTAGGCTCTGGAAGTTGGTCATGAACAAGGAAGTCTGGCATGCCGCAGTCCATGGGGTTGCAATGAGTTGGACATGACTGATCAACTGAACTGAACTGAAGGGTATTTTAATTATCATATTATAGATTGCTAATAGACTGACTAGGCTTAAATTATAACTTTTCTTTCCACTTACTTAGTGGGTATCTTTGGACAATATATTTCTGTGGCTCAATTTTATTATGTGCAAAATGAATACAATGATAAAACTCAGAGGACTTGAGATATACATATACATATGACAAGCCTAGACAGTGTATTAAAAAACAGAGACATTACCTTGCCAACAAAGGTCCATATAGTCAAAACTATGATTTTTTCAATAACCATGTATTGATGTAAGAGTTAGACCATAAGGAAGGCTGAGCGCTGAAGGATTGATACTTTTAAACTGTGGTGTTGGAAAAGAATCTTGAGAGTCCTTTGGACTGCAAGGAGATCCAACCAGTCAATCCTAAAGGAAACCAGTCCTGAATATTCATTGGAAGGACTGATGCTTAAGCTGAAATTCCAACACTTTGGCTACCTGGCGCAAAGAGCGGACTCACTAGATAAGACCCTGATGCTGGAAAAGATTGAAGGCTGGAGGAGAAGGGGACGATAGAGGATGAGATGGTTGGATGGAATCACCAACTCAATGGACATGAGTTTGGGCAAGTTTCATGAGATGGTGAAGGACAGGGAAGCCTGGCGTGTTGCAGTCCGTGGGGTCACAAAGAGTTGAACACAACAGAGCGACTGAACAAAAAAATACATATATACGCATACCTAAAGGTATATACATATATAAATATATATTGAGATATGTATGCATCTTTCTATATGTCATATACCTATATATCTTGGACAACTCTTGGCAATAAGAGGTATTACATAAATGTTAGCTATATTATGAAAACAAAGACATACATTTATCCATAAAAATATTATTAAAACCATACTTATATATCAAACTTCTACCATAAACTTTAAAAATTAATTAGTTAATTAATGATAATTATAGCAATAAAGTAGATAATTTGGCTTGTCATTCCCTGAAGCAGAACCTTAGCTTCTATATTTTTATTCACAGGTAAATGCATTAGAAATTAAAATACAGATTTACATCCAAATAATTCCTTACGTTCAGTAGCAAATCTTCCCCCAGACTCTTGACAGGTATTAAGAGCACAGGACAAAAATGATTTCTTTAGACTTAGCTCATATTTAAATTCTGGTTGATTAGAGTGCTGACAATTTAATCCCCCTCTGCAGGTTGTATGGAAATCCAGTGCAAACTTTAGGATTAGAAAGCCAGATTAACTGATTGTCTGTGCTAACCACAAACCCCTGTCCTCAGGGAAAATTTGTCTCCTGGTTGTGAGAAATACCATATGCCTAAATAGCCATTAGCATAAGAAATATCCCATCAGATTTTATTAACCCTGTGAGATTCTGGAAGGCCTTTCTTCACATCAGTGAAAACCAGAGTGCCAGTCTTCATGACGCAGGTCTGAACCAGAAAGTAAATAATAAGTGGGTAACAACCTTAACCCTGGAAGTCAGATCAAAATGCTCATTCCAGTGGGATGGAATGCTGGAAGCCAACCACCATGCCTGGACTCCCCTGCTGAATCCAGTCAGAAAATGCACTCAAACCTGGAAATGGGTAAGTTTCTTCCATTGCTTTCTGTGAGTAAAATGTTTAATCTTTCTTTCTTTGGCTTTTCAACTTTTCACCTGGAGGAAATCTAAGCTGTTTCAGAAACAGTTATTTCTGGTAACAAGAACCTAAAATAGACCTACTCTGAATTTCTGGAGCATTGTTACTATCTGGAGCATAGATGATACTTGTGGGCACTTTTAAATATGTGTTCCTCATTTTACATGTGAGTTGGAGTCTATCATGTAATTGCTTTTCTTTAGCAATTGCTAAATGCATAATACTTGCTGCTCAGATCTAAGGCTTTTATGTTTTACTCTATAATATTAATTATTGTAATACAAATTTCTTAAGCCTAATATGTAATCATCAAGAAGAATGTATTGCAACTACTAAATATCTCAATGTATTTATTTAAAAACTAATTCAATGACCTTATTTTTAACCACTTGATAAATTTACTGATTCAATTTTGATCTAAAAAGTTCTCTTCAAGCATACTAAATGAAGTATGTGCTTGAAAGCTTCTATTTTGAAGTACAGTTTTCTAGGAATTTTTAAAATGCTGAATAATGATGGAAGATACAAAATAAAAACATCTCAGCCTAAGATACTAAGAAACCAAAATGATTTCTCTTATGTTTCCCTAAAATACAATCAGATATCATCAAGTCCAAAAGCATCAGCAAGAATTCTGAGTTATAAGATTTTAAAAGCATAACTGTCCCAAATTCAGATATGATACTAGTGATAGTTCAGACAGGTGAGAGGCAGATGAAAGGAATAGATAGAGGACAGACAGATAGATAAAGTGATGGTTAACTAGATTTACTGACAAGGAGTTGCACCACTTCTTGTCAGTAAATCTAGTTAACCATAGTCTCTCAGGAACTGTTTTCAGGCCAGACCTTCCTCAACCTATTCGAGTTTTCCAGGTCACCCTTATATGTGCAAAAATGGTCACAGAGAAGCCTTCCTCATAAGATCCCTGGGTTTCTAGGAGGGTTACAAATATTGAGATGATACAAATTGGCTCTGGGTTTTCCAATTCATGTTAGTTTACATTTCTACGTGGGAGATAGTAAGTGATAAGAGACAGAGCAGTCCCTTTTTAAAACCTAGTTTTCCCATTGAAATTATTTGAATGAAGCTGAAGAACTAGCTTCACTGAGCATCCAGGCTACCATTAAGTTGGAAAAACACTGGTAAGATTTGGAGTCTGAATCCAGGTACCGAAGCAGAGGGGCACAGGCCAAAGGGTGATCTGAGAAGAGAAGCTGCCGTGAGAAATCAAGCAAGGAAGAAAATTCTGCATATGGGGAGCCTGAAAGTATCATATCTGGGCATTTTCTCAAATCTCAAAATACAATATATTTGCCTAGGGGCCCTGTAAGGCCAAGGAAAACTATGTGCTCAGTCATGTCCATCTCTTTTTTGACTCCTGGACTATATTGCCCACCAGGCTCCTCTGTCCATGGATTTCCCAGGCACGAATACTGAAGTGGGTGGCCACTTCCTCTTCCAGGGGATCTTCCTGACCCAGGGATTGAACCTGATTCTCCTGCATTGGCAGGCGGATTCTTTACCACTGAGCCACCTGGGAAAACTATGCTGCTCAACAAAGTGAAGCCAGTTCTTAGGGTGAGAGGGCAAGAGAAGCAGAAAATAGTCATTGTTACTTCACAGTCATGGAAACCTGTCGGTTGTAATAGGAGTTTTCTTATGTGGAATTTCAAGAAAACTGAGAGTAGAAATTACTCGTCTCTATGCTGGGCTAGGACTTGCCCCTCTGTGATTCTACGGTATCACAAGCATCTGGTGTTGGATTTAGAGTTTTATGCAGAAGGAATGTTCTATTTTCGAGAAATGATCCTTCACTTTTATATAGCACTTTAGAGTTTATAAAGATCGTTTACATTCATGATTATATGTTGTGGTAGACAGCAGTTTTAACAATAGCCCTAAGATGATTGGATTGCAAATGGAAGAAAATCCAGTTCAAGTAAATAGAAAGTTATGTAATTTTGCCAGAAACAGGGAGTTTCTGATTTCAGGTGGAGGTGGCTTCTAATGCTAAATAATGGCACCAGGATACAGCCCCTCTATCTCTCTGTCTCTGTCTCTTGTCTCTCCACTGTGTCTACTCTCGATTACCTTCCCCCTGTGTGATAGCAAGCAGGGTCACCAATAGTGTGGGCTACCAGCCTTCCTACTGAATAAACCTACCTCAGAAGTGTAAGAAAACACCTTTTTCCTGAGAGCTACAATAAGAGTCCAAAGTGTGGTCAGGCCAGGGTTGTGAATCCATCCCCAACCCAGCTCTGTGGCCAGGGCTATGTGAATTTCCTGTTGGTCAGGAGTGGAGGTCAGCTCCACCCAAACCACAGGGACAGAAAACGAGAAAGACTTGATCCCTGAAAAGCAAAGAAGGGATGCTTGGCAGGCAGTAGAACAGATGTCCACTATAATATTATAATGATCTTTTTCACACAAGAGGTTAAGGGGCTTGATCTAGGTTTTTGACTGGCTAAGACGATGCTTAATTCCAAACTCATTCACTAGCCTATTGATAGTAAAGAAGTTAAATAACTGCTTCTCTGTCCTCTCTTGGAACTAGGCATAGCTTCTCACACTTCTGATCAATACAGATGGGCTGAAGATTGGTGGACTCTTCTGGGAAACATTTGTATTCTTGATACCAGGGGCAGGCAAAATGGGGACATCCTGTCCCCTTCCTCCTATCTTTACTGAAGACATGAGACCTGGAGGTGCAGCATCACAAACTCAGTTATGAAGAAAGGAGTCAAGACAACAAACTTGAAACAGAATATAAATCTAGAAGAAAGCTGGGTTTTAGTCGCATCATCAAGGCACTCCTAACCCTGAATTGCCAGTCTAAACTTCTTGTGATAGATCATTAAATGACTTTATTGGCATTTTAGGCCACTTCTAGGAGAAACTCTGGTTTTTGTTTGTTTTTAGTAAAAGCATTCCCGATATATATTAATACCAATAGCTGTTCTGTAATTAGGAAACTGACACCTAGGGTCTCAGAGAAATTGTGTCTTTATATATGTTAGAGACTTAAATTCTTCCAGAGTTCCAAGTTCTTAGATGAACTCTCACAGTAACTCCCATGGACTAACTGTATTACCTGCCTTAAATGCTTATTGAGATGAAATTGCATTTTTTCAGAATGTCTTAAAAACCATAAAGATCTTTACAAAAGAAAAGTCTTATTACATAAGATGGTAGATGGTTCTGCAGAACATTCTGTAACATCTTTCAATTTCAGAGGATATTCAGTTCAGTTCAGTCACTCAGTCGTGTCCAACTCTTTGTGACCCCATGAATCACAGCATGCCAGGCCTCCCTGTCCATCACCAACTCCCGGAGTTCACTCAGACTCACGGCCATTGAGTCCGTGATGCCATCCAGCCATCTCATCCTCTGTCGTCCCCTTCTCCTCCTGCCCCCAATCCCTCCCAGCATCAGAGTCTTTTTCAATTTCCAGGATATGAGACTTTTGGTGCTAACACTGGTACAGTTCAGTTCAGTTTAGTCGCTTAGTCATGTCCAACTCTTTGTGACCCCATGAATCACAGCATGCCAGGCCTCCCTGTCCATCACCAACTCCCGGAGTTCACTCAGACTCACGGCCATTGAGTCCGTGATGCCATCCAGCCATCTCATCCTCTGTCGTCCCCTTCTCCTCCTGCCCCCAATCCCTCCCAGCATCAGAGTCTTTTCCAGTGAGTCATCTCTTCACATGAGGTGGCCAAAGTACTGGAGTTTCAGCCTTAGCATCATTCCTTCCAAAGAAATCTCACAGCTGATCTCCTTCAGAATGGACTAGTTGGATCTCCTTGCAGTTAGAGAATATAAACAATCATTTGTGCCTACCTAAATTAAACAATGTTTGATAACATCCAGAAATTTCTTGTTGCAATTTAATTCCAAGAATTTTAGATAGAATTTATATGCACCAGGAAATCATTAGTCACTTCAGTTTTACCTTGCATATTTTAAAATGCATTAATGTGAATAAATATTTAAGTAAAAACAAGAAAAAGGAACAGCAGGGTGACCAACCCTATATTTCCCAGCCATGAAATTAAAAGACTCTTACTCCTTGGAAGGAAAGTTAAGACCAACCTAGATAGCATATTCAAAAGCAGAGACATTACTTTGCCAACTAACATCCATCAAGTCAAGGCTATGATTCTTCCTGTGGTCCTGTATGGATGTGAGAGTTGGACTGTGAAGAAGGCTGAGTGCCGAAGAATTGGTGCTTTTGAACTGTGGTGTTGGAGAAGACTCTTGAGAGTCCCTTGGACTGCAAGGAGATCCAACCAGTCCATTCTGAAGGAGATCAGCCCTGGGATTTCTTTGGAAGGAATGATGCTAAAGCTGAAACTCCAGTACTTTGGCCACCTCATGAAAAGAGTTGACTCATTGGAAAAGACTCTGATGCTGGGAGTGATTGGGGGCAGGAGGAGAAGGGGACGACAGAGGATGAGATGGCTGGATGGCATCACTGACTCAATGGCCGTGAGTCTGAGTGAACTCCGGGAGTTGGTGATGGACAGGGAGGCCTGGCATGCTGTGATTCATGGGATCACAAAGAGCTGGACATGACTAAGCGACTAAACTGAACTGAACTGTACCAGTGTTAGCACCAAAAGTCTCATATCCTGGAAATTGATTCCCTGTTGGTTGCTCCCACTATGACCCTACTAATTTTGTTATCTTTTGGTCTTTTCAGTTATGTTGACTTTCAGTGTTTCTAATGTTAAAGTTCTAATAATTTCATTCACAGGCATATCTCCCTTTTCATTTTCTTACCCTTCGCAGGCATTTCATTTTAACAAATTGAAGGTCCATGGCAACTCTGCATTGAGGAAGTCTGTTGGTGCCATTTTTCCGACAGCATTTGCTCATTTTTGTCTCTCTGTTCACATTGGAATATTTCAAATCCTCCACTACCAAAAAGGTTACAATTCACAGAAGGTACAACTCACAGGTAATACATTTTTTAGCAACAAAACTATTTGTAATTAAGGTAGGTACATTGTTTTTAAGACATAATACTATTGTATACTTAATAGATTATAATGTAGTGTAAATATAACTTTTAAATGTGTTGGGAAACACATTATTGAAAGATATTTGCATTAGTGTGGTGTCTGGAACTGAACCCTAACAATCGCTGTGATATGTCTCCATTCATTCACTCAACAAGCATTTGTGAGGCAGCTCACCAATATGGCAGGATCCATGGAGCTCACATCCAAAGAGTTCACAACCTGGGTGGTAAGAGTTGAACTCAACTCTAGTTGAATCACTATAATACCACTTCAGGCTGACCCTAGCAAATGTGTTTACTAACATCTACGGGGTTATATATATATGTTTTCTCCAGCAGTAGGCGGCAGGTAGGAACTTTTTTTTTTTTTTAAACCAGGTCAAAAATTAAAGACAAGTTGCAAACCAATCCTGCTGCAAATTCAAACATTTAAAAGCAAAGGGGCTTCAAAACAGCCATGCACTTAAAATAAAGGAAAGATCCGGTGAGGTCCTGCTATCTGCCCTAGCCACTCTGAAAAGCACTTGAAATGGAAGGTTTACTCTAAGAGAATCGCAGACACATTCTAATGACAAGATTGGCTAACCTTTAAGTTAGATTAGGCAGAACAGTCCTGACAGGCGTGGGGTAAAGAGACGAAACTGGCATTGAAAACTTTGACTCAACACTAAAGGCATAACCCTGCTGAATTTGCCAGGCTCCAGTATTTCATTCACAAAGGGATAGCAAAGTCCATAAATCTTTTTCTAGCAAGCTATTTATCTTGGGAACTGTACATTTAAACAAAGGGGAAAAAAAAACTATTTTGAGTATTCTCTATGCTAATGAACAAACCCTCTGCTGTGGCATTAGAGTGATACATGAACTACTTGCCACAGATACCACTAGAGTGTGAAATTCTTACTAAAGTCTTTCAAGCAAACTAAAATCTTTAGTTTGTCTTTATCAAATACAAACTAAATATTAAAGTCTTTTAAATACAAATACAACTAGAATATGAAATGAGTTTAATGTAGACACACACAAGAGGGAGAGATGTAAAATCCTATGATATTTTGAAATATATTATCTTGTAACAAATATGAGAGATACCTAGAGGTTATGCTTTTAAAATATAGAGGTAGTATATATATTACCAAATAAAATACTTGGGTGTCTCGAGGACTTGACAAAGTGACCTGTGAGTGAGGTTTTAAAAGATAAACAATGAGTCTGCAAAATTAAGGGAGGAAAAGTGATTTTAGGCAGAAGAGATAGCACTGTGCAAAAGTATCTATGTGAATGAGCTTGATACTGTGGGAAACAAGGATGTTTTGAACAAGTTAAGACTCTAAAGAGTGGTATATTCTAATTCGGAAATGTACTGAAAAGAAGATTGAAGTAACCAAGATGGTGGCAGGATTTGCAGGTCACACTGAGCATTTTGGACCATCCATGCTAACCTCTGGGATGATAAGGGAGTTTTTAGATAGTAGAGTGACTTGTTGCTTAATTAGCAATAAGAAGAATGGATAGAAGAGGAAAGGGGGGGTCAGGAAAACCAATGAAAAGCAAGGAATGATGTAGATTCGAACTTAGATCTCTCTCAAAATTTATTCATCTATTTAACACCCAGTTCAGTTCAGTTCAATCTCTTAGTCATGTCTGACTTTTTGCAACCCCATGGAGTGCAACACCCCAGGCCTCCCAGTCCATCACCAACTCCCGGAGCTTACTCAAACTCATGTCTGTTGAGTCAGTGATGCCATCCAACCATCTCATCCTCTGTCATCCCCTTCTCCTCCTGCCTTCAATCTTTCCCAGCCTCAGGGTCTTTTCAGATGAGCCAGTTCTTCACACCAGGAGGCCAAAGTATTGGAGTTTCAGCTTCAGCATCAGTACTTCCAATATTCAGGACCAGTTTCCTTTAGAACCGACTGGTAGGATCTCCTTGCAGTCCAAGAGACTCTCAAGAGTCTTCTCCAACACCACAGTTCAAAGCATCAATTCGTCAGTGCTCCGCTTTCTTTATAGTTCAACTCTCCCATCCATACATGACTACGGGAAAAACCATAGCTTTGACTAGATGGACCTTTGTTGGCAAAATAATGTGTCTGCTTTTTAATATGCTGTCTAGATTGGTCATAGCTTTTCTTCCAATGAGCAACCATCTTTTAATTTCATGGCTGCAATTACCATCTGCAGTAATTTTGGAGACCAAAAAAATAAAGTCTCTCACTGTTTCCATTGTTTCCCCATCTATTTGCCAGGAAGGAGCAAATTCAACACCCAACACAGTATTAGTTGAGACTATACTAGGCACCGTGAGCCTGTACTAGGAACCATGATCTAGCTAGACTCTGAACCTCAACTAGGCACTATGAGCTAACTAAAGACTGAAAAACAGTATGGTAGAGTCAAAATCTCAGCTTCACAAACATAATGACCAAATCCCTGTTTGCATAAAGCAGCTGTTTAGTATAACTGTAAATAAAAAGCAATGCACTGTCAAAGTATCCCAGATTATATATTATATCATATACTCATCTAACTCATAGACATTCAGTTCTGGAAACCAGGAAAAAGTCATTACACAAATTATAAAAAGCACATCTAAATTAGTATAGTATGTTTAATGAGGATATGTGCTCTAGAAATAAAGTAAGGCAAGAGCCTAGAATGTGTGTGTGTGTGAGAGAGAGAGAGAGAGAGAGAGTTTTAACAAGGTGAATGTGGATGGTGGCATTCAAAGGAGTGAGCCAGAGAGCAATCAGAGGGCAGAGTTCCAGGCGCAGGGAACAGTTATGCAGAGCCTCTGAACAGTAACAGGCCTGGTGTGTTTGAGGAACAGGGAGGCCTGCATGACCAGATCACCATGAGGAAAGGGGAGGAAAATAGGATAAGAACAGAGAGCTAGTGAGACATAAGACTGTTTCGGCCCTTGAGCCAGACAAGAAATACAGACTCATGTAACTTTCAAATTAAAAAGCCCGTCAGAGGCACTCAACTAATACCCACCAGGGAGATGATGAGAAATCTAAGAACTTCTGAATGAAGCTAGTTTATACTTTCAAGACTGTGTTCCAGCAACACAAGAGAAGACTCTACACATGGACATCACCAGATGGTCAACACCAAAATCAGATTGATTATATTCTATGCAGCCAAAGATGGAGAAGCTCTATACAGTCAACAAAAACAAGACCGGGAGCTGACTGTGGCTCAGATCATGAACTCCTTATTAACAAATTAAAACTTAAAGAAAGCAGGGAAAACAGCTAGACCATTCAGGTATGACCTAAATCAAATCCCTTATGATTATACAGTGGAAGTGAGAAATAGATTTAAGGGCCTCTATCTGATAGATAGAGTGCCTGATGAACTATGGAATGAAGTTCATGACATTGTACAGAAGACAGGGATCAAGACTATCCCCATGGAAAAGAAATGCAAAAAAGCAAAATGGCTGTCTGGGGAGGCCTTACAAAGAGCTGTGAATAGAAGAGAGGCAAAAAGCAAAGGAGTAAAGGAAAGATATAAGCATCTGAATGCAGAGTTCCAAAGAATAGCAAGAAGAGATAAGAAAGCCTTCT
>SJYC01028147.1:0-10280 GCA_006408675.1 Madoqua kirkii | reverse complement strand
TGTTGTCTTGATGGAAGTCTAATTGACCTACAACACTCAATCAGTTCCAGTGATTAGCTGTTGCTATACATTGCAAAATGATCACCATAATATGCCTCGTCGTTATGGCACCATACACGGGTTTTAGAATACAATCGACTGTCATTCCCCATGCTGTGTATTTCACATTTTGTAACTTGAAGTTTGTACCTCTTGATTGTCCTCACCTGTTTCACTCATTTCTCCATCCCCTCCTCTCTGACACCCACCTATTTGTTGGCACAAATGATGGCACAAACCATAATACTTTAGGTAATCTAGTACTGTTACAAGCCATCATTTTATAAGACAATTTTCATATATAATTTTAAGAATAATACTGAACTTCTGTAAATCAGAAAATTATTTGCCAAATTATAACTCTACTTTGGGCTGAGATTTAATTACCAGGAAAAGAAAAAGCTGTTATAATCTTAAAAACTTAAAGAAATGCAAACCTGGTTTTAAAAATAGCTATTTCTCAGCCCATATGTTTCCTGTCTAGCTCATCACAATAAGTCTTTTAAGTGAAAGTGAAAGTCACTCAGTCGTGTACAGTCCTTTGTGAGTCCATGGAATTCTCCAGGCCAGAATATTGGAGTGGGTAGCCGTTCCCTTTTGCAGGGGATCTTCCCAACCCAGGGATTAAACCCAGGTCTCCCACATTGCAGGCAGATTCTTTACCAGCTGAGCCACAAGGGAAGCCCAAGAATACTGGAATGGGTAGCCAATCCATTTTCCAGTGGATCTTCCCAACCCAGGAATAGAACCAGGGTCTCCTGTACGCAGGTGGATTCTTTACCAACTGAGCTATCAGGGAAGTCCATGTCTTTTAAGTAGGTAAGATAAATTTAATATATCAGCAGTTTCTATATTAATTTGGATATGGTTGGCAGGTTTTTAAATTTTTTTATAAACTATTGGGAAAGTTGTGCTACTTTTATTCTCAGCTCATAAAATTTAGCTGCCCAGAGAAATTTTTCAAAGTTTATCTCATGACCAAAGTTGAATTAGACAAATGTTAATATAAATGTATAAACTCTTAAAGGTTAATTCAATTAATCAAAAGTAATCCAGTCTACTTGGCCTGTTTAAGTTTTAAAAAACTGATAGAAATCTCTCCTTAACTGGTATTGAGATGTTAAGCACTGTTACTTGAAATAATTCTTTAAATTTGTTTCAATCACATGGATAATGCCTATATGGCTTCCTTTTCCAAAGCCACTCAGAGAACTCAGGAAAAAGAAGGAAAGGCTTCATGTGAGGCACCTACCAGAGTGTTTCCGTGAAAAAGACATAGTAAAGGAGCATAGTACGATACAGCCAGTGATAGTCGAAGAATGAAGACTTCACCTCTTTAAGGAGAATAACCAGGAGAAAGACCAAGAAAGAAGTGATGGCCTTTGTTATGTGCCAATGGCTCCTCTAATAAAAACCACATCAGTAATAATAATCGAGTTAAAACCAGTCAATCCTAAAGGTAAACAACCCTGAATATTCATTGGAAACAGTGATGCTGAAGCTTCAATATTTTGGCCACTTGATGTGAAGAGCTGACTTATTAGAAAAGACCCTGATGCTAGGAAAGATTGAAGGCAAGAGGAGAAGGGGGTGACAGAGGATGAAATGGTTGGATGGCATCACTGACTCAATGGACATGAGTTTGAGTAAACTCTGGGAGTTGGTGATGGACAGGGAAGCCTGGCATGCTGCAGTCCATGGGGTCACAAATAGTCAGACATGACTGAGCAACTGAACAACAACTATATCAGGTAATACTAAACCTTCAGAGTTTCTTTATACCATACCTAATTATCGTCTGAAATTCTGCTTTATCAGTTCAGTACCTGGAGACTACCTTGATCAACAACTATTTTAATAAGCTGATGGAAATGAGTTAGTGAGAACACCACGGAACACCTGTTTACACAGCTCTTTATAAACAGTATACATGATTACATGCCCTTAAGCTTATTCAGTCCCTACCCAGAAGGGATATATTTTGCAGAAGTTATACGACTCTGATGTAAAACTAGTTTAAGATGTTTTATAAACAGCCTGAGAATTCCTTTTACTGTTACTCAGGCACTGTGCAGTGTCTGTATTTCTGTAATGTGCTCTGTTCTCACTGCCTTTCATGTTCTAACAGAAAACAAATTTTTCCTGTTGTGGATGAAATAATCAGGTGAGAAACACTGTCAATTTTGCATGAAAGGATGGAAAATGTTTTAAAAGGTTTAGCTTTTAAAAGCCAGTGCTTTATATTCCTCTGGCATGTTGGACGAATTTTCAGGCATCCCCAGAGGAGAGGCATTTACCTGGAGCCTCTTCACGCAGATTCATTTTCATTGAATGCAGCCGAGCAGAGACACCATCAGTTCTTTTTGCCAGTGCCTTGGCTTCATTACAAAGGAGCCAAATCACAAACCTCAAATCCCTCAAAGAGCAGACGCCTCTCTCTTCTCAAGGCAACCACTTTCTTTGCTCCCAGCAAAGTTAACTGCAACGATACAACATTCTATGAAATTCAGCCAGCACCTACCTTCTGGACTCAAGTGTGTTACCTTGGAGTTTGGAAATCTCAACTTTGGTCCTACCTCTTAGAGACAGTAGAAATTAGCAACCAGAAAAGGGAGCCGAGATGGCGATCACTATAGGAGACTACTCCCCACTACCTCCCCCATCCCTTTCTAAATTCACGCTGATCTAAGAAAGAGCCGAGTAATCATTATGAATTTACTTTCCGTAACGGCCTTGGGAACGGTGAGAGTCTTAGGAAGGGATCTGCATATCTGTTCTTGAGCTCTGAAGAACTGAGCGGTACCACCACGTTCTTTAGACCCCTGAGGTTGCCAACTATGAGCTTAATGTCGTGGGTCCAACCATGTCACAACCTAGGGATGTGGTGGCCAGAGAGCAGGAGGAGAACCCCTGTTGAGGGGAGTGTGGTTCCATCAGGGCAGGATGCAAGTATCTGCGGAGAGCAAAGGGCCAGCCTGGTACTCAGCACGCACCGCCACCCCCTCAAGAGGATTGCGAACTGCATACAGGATTCTTAGACGGCCCACTCGCTGCAAGTTGGGGCTCTCGACAGCTCTGCAGAGGGTGTTGATGGTGACCCAGGCACGAACCATGGCTCAGTGAGATGCCAGGGACTAGGACCAAAATATTCACACTTCAACACACTGCCCTGTCTGAGAGCACTGGCGCCTTTTGGCACTGCCTTCCAGTATGAAGAGAAAAATCTGCAAGAGCCACTGGCCAATAGGCAACATAGGATGAAAGAACCCACATTAGCAAAGCGTGTTCTCATAAAAACTCAGACGTTCAGAACAGAATCCAGCAGCAAGCTCTTCTGAGGGTTTCAGGACCCTGATCTACTGTGGTTTGCCTGACTCCAGTCCTCCCTCCCTTGTGCTGCTGGACGCTACTCCATTGGAGGTCTCTGTCCTCAAAGAAGCTTAGAAATGAAAGCCACAGGCTGCTTTTGAGACTAAGGAGATTTCACTGAGTGGCCTCTTCCACCATCATTCAACATTCCAGCCTCTGCAGCCTTCCGTGGTCCATTCTTTACTTCCGTAACGGCCTTGGGAACGGTGAGAGTCTTAGGAAGGGATCTGCATATCTGTTCTTGAGCTCTGAAGAACTGAGCGGTACCACCACGTTCTTTAGACCCCTGAGGTTGCCAACTATGAGCTTAATGTCGTGGGTCCAACCATGTCACAACCTAGGGATGTGGTGGCCAGAGAGCAGGAGGAGAACCCCTGTTGAGGGGAGTGTGGTTCCATCAGGGCAGGATGCAAGTATCTGCGGAGAGCAAAGGGCCAGCCTGGTACTCAGCACGCACCGCCACCCCCTCAAGAGGATTGCGAACTGCATACAGGATTCTTAGACGGCCCACTCGCTGCAAGTTGGGGCTCTCGACAGCTCTGCAGAGGGTGTTGATGGTGACCCAGGCACGAACCATGGCTCAGTGAGATGCCAGGGACTAGGACCAAAATATTCACACTTCAACACACTGCCCTGTCTGAGAGCACTGGCGCCTTTTGGCACTGCCTTCCAGTATGAAGAGAAAAATCTGCAAGAGCCACTGGCCAATAGGCAACATAGGATGAAAGAACCCACATTAGCAAAGCGTGTTCTCATAAAAACTCAGACGTTCAGAACAGAATCCAGCAGCAAGCTCTTCTGAGGGTTTCAGGACCCTGATCTACTGTGGTTTGCCTGACTCCAGTCCTCCCTCCCTTGTGCTGCTGGACGCTACTCCATTGGAGGTCTCTGTCCTCAAAGAAGCTTAGAAATGAAAGCCACAGGCTGCTTTTGAGACTAAGGAGATTTCACTGAGTGGCCTCTTCCACCATCATTCAACATTCCAGCCTCTGCAGCCTTCCGTGGTCCATTCTTTACTGAGCACCTATTTGGTGCCAGGCACTGAAAGTAAAAAAGTGAAAGTTGCTCAGTCGTGTCTGACCCTTTGTGACCCCATGGACTATATAGTCCATGGAATTCTCCAGGCCAGAATACCAGAGTGGGTAGTCTTTCCCTTCTCCAGGGGATCTTCCTGACCCAGGATTGAACCTGGAACTCCTGCACTGGAGGTAGATTCTCACTGTTTAAGCCACCTGGAAAGTCTTTCTACAGCTCTGAGACAGAGAAAAGCACTGGGCTTGGATAGCGTGGTCAGAAGAGGTCTCTCTGAGTAGTTGAGATTTAAGCTGAGCCTAGAAACATGAGAAGCAACCAGCCCTTGGAAAAGTGTATGTGTGTGCGTGCATGAGAGAGAGAGAAGGATGTGGTGGGGTGTGACGGAGGTGTGATGCTATGCAATATTTCCTACAGGAAAGAGTTCAGTTCAGAAAGGAAAACTGCCTGAACAGCGGAACTAGAGAGATGGTGTAAGATGAAGATGAGAAGGCTGACAGGGCTCAGGTCATTGTACCCATGACAGTCTGGGAGAGAAATTTGTTTTACTCTAGGTATAAAGAAGACCACTGAAGGGTTTTAATCGGGGGAGGAATAGGATTAGGATAAATATTTGCTGAATAAAGGAGGACAGGAAGGAATGAGTGGATTCATCTCCTCCCAACCCCACAGTTTGCCGTAGTCTGTGCCTCCTGAGTCCTATCTCTTGCCACTCCCTCTTCTCAGTCTTACTGTTTTTTCATCACCACTTTATGCAGTGCGAAAGCCAACCCATTTTTCTCCCTTATTACTCACTTCTTTTCACATTCAGACCTCACTGCAGGAGAAGAGGCATGTGCCAACATAGAGCTACCCATTGAAATATATGGAGACACACTGAATTGCTTGCTGACTTTTGCATTTGATAAAAAAGATGTTTCACAATTTGCTTACTCTCAGCAGCTGGTCTCCTCCCAAGTTGTGAGAATACTTATCTACCAGAATGGAAATTCTGTGGGAGCAAGTCTTGCATCTTCTCTACTTCAGTTCTGTGTGCAAATATGTTACTTAACTCTGTAAACTCAGCAGCAGTGTCCAATCTGTGCTCTTTGCCTGCTGCCAGGCAAGCTCACAGCCTCCAGCAATTTCCTAACACCTCTCTTAGGAAAGAGAAACAAATCTTCTTCTTATAGCTGATTTTAATTGGTAAATAAAATTGAAGACCACCAATGACTTTTGTGGGCCTCTCAAATAGCACAGTGGCAAAGAATCCACCTGCCAATGCGGAGGCTCAAGAGAGACATGGGTTCTATCCCTGGGTGGGGAGGAAATGGCAACCCCTTCCAGTATTCTTGCCTAGAGAATTCCATGGACAGAGGAGCCTAGCGGGCTACAGTACATGGGGTCACAAAGAGTCAGACACGACTGAGCACGCGTGACTGAAGAGGCACTCACACAAACACACGCAATGGCCTATGTAAGTACCAAATTTCCCTAGAAAAGCATTGGGGAGGACCAATGTTGCCTGAGAAAAATACCTTCCCTCTCCTGCAGGGAAAGGGTTCAAATCTATCCAGAGCATTTCTGGCTTCAAGAATTTTTTTTTTGACCCAAGTTTGTTTCACAAGATTGGCATGGAAATCTCAACTGACTATAACCTTTCTGCATTTTTAAAGCATCAGAGGTCTAGCCTTGTCTTTCCACAGCCTAAGAGAAAGCCTTATCGCTTCCATCTAAAACAGTTCTTCAGGCAGTGCATATTTTGCATAAGTTAAATGGTTAATGGGCTGCTCAAGGGTTGTATAATGTTCTGCTTTTGTTTGTCTTCTCTTTATCCTTTTTTCTATCTCCTCTAGGTGATTCATCAGACATACTTCTTGAACCAGCTGTGAAAGATTAAGAAATGTTATTTGCATTCAAGGGAAGAATTCTCAGGCAAGGAACAATCTGCCTGCTGAATACATTCATGTAAATAGAACAAATGTTTTAAAGCTGAGCAAAATGAAAGCAAGGGGCACATGGGAGACAAAAAAAAGAAAGAAAGAAAAACTACCTCTCAGCACAAACCATGCAGAACTTTGATCATTACTTCAAATGAGACTAGATCTCGCCATGTGTGACAAGGCTCTGGATCCAGGATTTCTGCAGCTCTGAGAAAAGTTCAAGCAGCACCAAGTCTTCCCCTTTCTGCTTTCAACCAGGACAATGATAAATATAATCATCATTAATAATATGAAAACTTAAGGCATGATTCTAACAATTAAAGACTACATTAGTTGGGTGTCAAGCACTAACTATACCTGTCAACACTGAGTATACTAGGTTCTTTATAAACATGATCTTAACTTTCCAATAGCCCTACATATCTTTATAATGGCTTCCCCGGTGGCTCAATAGTAAAGAGTCCACTTGCCAAGTCAAGAGACTCAGACTCAATCCCTGGGTAAAGAAGATCTCCTGGAAAAAGAAATGGAAACCCACTCCAGTATTCTTGCCTGGAGAATCTCATGAACAGAGGAGCCTGGTGGGCTTCTCTGTGAGGTCCTAAAAGGATCAGACACAGCCTAGTTAATATACTCACACGTTTTCAACAAATGAACAATCTGATTCAGAAAGGATAAGTGATTTGCCCAATAGTCATCTTGCAAACTAGGGTATTTTGATCAACCAATTAAACTTCTTCAGACCTTAGTTATTTGTTGCTGTGAGGTTTTGTGTGTTTTTCATCTGAAGAACGCAGAGTCAGAATAGGTGATCTCTAAGGTATTTTTTAACTCTGTTGCTGTTTTGTTTGGCAGGGTCTCTCAGCCCTGCAAGGTGAGTTGTCTCTCTGCCATTTGAGTTCTAGCAAATCAGTTCTGCTGCCCCATTCACTGGGCAAATAAGAAAGAAAGGAAAATAAAGCACGTGATGTAAGGGAGGTTTCTTCAAACTATGACTTCTGGCAGCATAAAATCTGGGCTTCCCCGGTGACTCAGACAGTAAAGAATCCATCTGCAATGTAGGAGACCCTAGTTCGATCCCTGGATCAGGGCGATTCCCTGGAGAAGGGAATGGCAACTCACTCCAGTATTCTTGCCTGCAGAATCCCATGCACAGAGGAGCCTGATGGGCTACTGTCCATGGGGTGGCAAAGAGTCACACACAACTGAGCGACTAACAGACACACACATACAGCATAGCATCTAGGACAGTGTCAGTATCGAGCGCTGGCTACAATGTCAGCTGGTGTTTGACTTCGGTCAACTTGCTTATTCTTAATTTTCCACTTAGTTCAACACTGACTCTGTCCCAAATAATCAAAATCAGACACAGACCAGAAAAAAAAAATTCATTTACTCTGCCTTTCTAGTTCCCTCCTCCTTGCTTTGCTTTCCAAGGGAATCTATAAACCACATGTGGACATCTTTGTTCTCAAAGCCGAACTTTAAAGAAAATTACAGAAAGGAATATACAATTTGGCAAATTTTACTGATCAAATATGACTTTTGAATGATCTCTGAAATTCACTTGAAAGGTTATATAAATGTGAGGTTACCAATGCAAGGATGAGGGGGAACGAGTTCACCTCTAGACTTGAAGAGGGCTGTAGAGCATTCTGATCTGCTTCCCACTCATAAGCAGTTTTAGGAGAAGATGGCAATTTACCAAAGAACAAAGAACAATGATGAAGTGTTGGCTTTTTATATATGTATAAAAGTAGGAATAAACTATTTTAAATAATGGAGAAAAGGAAGGCTACCAACTCCAGTATTCTGGCCTGAAGAATTCCATGGACTGTATAGCCCATGGGATCGCAAAGAGTCAGACACGACTGAGTGACTTTCACTTAAATACTAGGTTTTAAAATGTTTTTTGTTGTACATTTTGTTACTTTTATGGAAGAACTCAGATGTCACATGGAAGTAAATTATTATGCAAATCCCACAAACTCCCATGGAAGAGAAAATTTTTATTTTATTGAAATTGAGAATAATTCACAGTCTCAAAGATTGCAGATTAATCTTCGATTTGTTGAAAGCTTCTTCCATAGCAACAGAAGAACTTTATGTCCTACAGCTTTGGGTTCAGACTTGCGGTTGAGTTTTGTTTGCCAGAGTTCAGGATTGGGTCAGGGTAGAATCAAAGCCCAGTTCCTGCTCAGTAACCTTAGCTTTCTCCCATGAACTCCATGCCCTCTGCCTGTCCCGTCCACCACAGTTTTTCTTTCCCATGAAAGCAATCTGCCTAAATAGCTACCAACTAATTACTTTATACTGGAGAAATACAGTTGAATGGTACAAATAATTCAAGAAGTATATTAAGTCTCCTAAATGGAAACTCATTTTAAGGTATCCTAAAAGTTTAAGACTTGTTCCCAGGTATTTTAATAAACCTTAGAATTCCAGTTCAGAAGTTTATATCTTTTTTTTAGTTGGAAATCACTTCAAACTTAAAGAAATGTTATGAGATATTAAAAAGGACCTTGCTGCTCTGAAACATTGGTGGCAGGAGGAGAAGGGGATGACAGGGGACAAGATGGTTGGATAGCATCACTGACATGAGTTTGAGCAAGCTCCAGAAGATGGTGAAGGACAGGGAAGCCTGGTGTGCTGCAGTCCATGGGGCCACAAAGAGTTGGGCGTGACTGAGAGACTGAACAACAACAAGGTCTTACTATTACCCCGTCTCTGGCAAAACAAATCTAAGTGAAGTCAACTCAGAGGAAAGCACAGAGAGGGAGGAAAATTACTAGTGGTATTTTAAAGTCATAGTAAAAGTTTATCCCTGGATTCATCAGTTACATGAGCCAATATATTCTTTTTAATTAAAAAAGGAAATAAGAATAAAAATAGTACAAAGAACACCCATTAGTAAGCAAGCTCTTTTAGTAAGATTTGCATATTATTAACATTTTATCCCATAACTTCTATATTGTTTACTTTCTCTGTCCCTGTCTCTCGAAAGAAGATACACAAATGGCGAACAGCACATTGAAAAGGTTCTCAATGCAAAGGGAAGTACAAGTCACATCTATTAGAAAAGTTGTTAGCAAAAAACCATGGGACTGATGCTATAGAGCACATGAACAAATATGCTGTGGAGCATATTTACATTCCCACTCTTGGTGGTGGGAAGGTAAACTGGTGCAGCCAGTATGGAAAACAGTATGGAGGTTCCTCAAACAATTAAAAATAGAACTACCATACGACCAAGCATTTTCACTTCTGAACATATATGTGGATAAAACGAAATCAATACCGTGAACAGATATCTGTACCCCGATGTTCACTGCAGCATTATTTACAGTAACCAAGATACACAAACTAAGTGACCATCAGCAGATGAATAATTAATGAAGACATGGGGTGTGTGTATATATATACACACAGAGAGAAATGGATATTATTCAGCTACAGAAGGAAGGCAATCTTGCCATTTGTAACAACACAGATGAAACTTGAGGGCACTTAACTAAGTGAAATAAGTCAGACAGAGAAAGACAAATACTGAATGATCTCACTTACATGTAGAATCTAAAAACATCAAACTCATAGATACAGAGAGTAGATTGGTGGTTGCCAGGGAGAGGTAGGGAAAAGTCGGTCAATGGTACAAACTTTCAGCTATAAAATGAATAAGTTCTGGGGAATCTAATATACAGCATTATAATTATAGTTAACCATGCAACAGCAACAACTTTATTGGGTACTTAAAAGTTGCTAAGAGAGTAGATCTTAGAAGTTCTCACCACCTCCCAAAAATGGCAACTAAATGAGATGATATATATGTTAACTAATTTTATTGTGATAATCATTTATCAAATATTCATGTATATCAAATCATCACCTTGTACACTTTAAACTTACACAATGTTACAT
>SJYC01028144.1:0-14212 GCA_006408675.1 Madoqua kirkii | reverse complement strand
AAATTGTAGCTACAAGATATTTTTGTTTTGGAAGTCCTTTGAGGAGCTGATAGCAAAGGAAGTTTTCTCAATTTTCCATTCTGAGTGATAGGTGTTGGCTGCTGATGGTTGCCTGGAGGCATATGCTAAATTAGCTTTTGGGGTTGCTTCCAAGCTTAGCAGGAAAAATTGCAATAAACAAACAGTAATATCTACATGGGCACTAGGGATATGAAAAATGGTTGGTTCTGTATAATAGCATCTTATTGGTTCAAAAGCTTTTTCAGGTTTCCATGAGCTACCTCATCAGGACTTTTGCTGAGTTGTCACTGTAATCACACCAAATATGATTTTATCAACTATCGCTTTAATTCCACTTGTCTTTTTTTCATTTTCTTGATTATTTATTTATCCTTTAAAATATCTTCTATATTACATACTCTTGCAGAAAGGGCATACACAACATATTGCCATACCATCACCATTCCACTGAGTTACAGAGCTGTCACTGTTTAATTCAACTATAGTTACAGTTCAATTCAGTTGCTCAGTCATGTCCAGCTTTTTGCGATCCCATAGACTGCAGCACACCAGGCTCCTATTCATCACCAATTCCTGGAGCTTACTCACACTCATGTCCATCAAGTTGGTGATGCCATCCAACCATATCATCCTCTGCCATCCCCTTCTCCTCCTATCTTTAATCTTTCCCAGCATCAGGGTCTTTTCAAATGAGTCAGTTCTTTACATCAGGTGGCCAAAATATTGGAGTTTCATCTTCAGCATCAGTCCTTACAATGAATATTCAGGACTGATTTCCTTTAGGATTGACTGGTTCGATCTCCTTGCAATCCAAGGGACCCTCAGTCTTCTCCAACACCACAACTCAAAAGCATCAATTCTTCAGGACTCAGCTTTCTTTATGGTCCGACTCTCACATCCACACATGACTACTAGAAAAACCATAGCTTTGACTAGATGGACCTTTGTCAGTAAGGTAATTCAACTACCCAATCCAATACAATTAAGGGACCTAACACGTATTCATTTTTCTGTATCTCTCTATGATATTATTCTTTCTGATATTCCAAATTCCTCTTTGGTATTAGTGCCATATTTTGCAAACATTCTCTTGGTACAGAAGAATTACTTCTGTGTTCATCAATTAATAACAAAAGTCAACAACATGAAGATGTTTCAGTTACATTTCTATATGTTTACTTTTATCTCTTATTCACAAGTTTACTTGCACTTTTGAAGAGCTATACAAAATTCCTGAAAATATTCTTCATCTTTTAAAGTTACCTTTGAGAAAGAACTGAGAACTCCTCAGTTCAAAAACTATATGAAAATCTAAGAAAGAAAACCAACTTGGCAGTATTCCATGCTTTTCATTTCTTTTTGAGATTTTTAAAGGTTTGAGTTTCTCAAGATTCAGTATCAGATCCTTCTCATCACTATTCTCTTTCACTGGTTATGAACATGATTGCTATGACTTTAAATACTGTGTACATGCTCATGACTCTCAACTTGCTGTCGAGTCCAGACTATATACCAGTTCTAGACCCTTTCATCTGACCACCTGTTAAGCAGACACAATCAACTACTCAAACTCACGCTTCGCTTTCCATTGTACAAAGCTGTAGCTGGACAGTGGCCGACTAACCAGATTTACAGATCCAAGCACACCCTTCCATAGATGTGTGGCTAGATGGCTAATTTGCATATTGGGATGTTAGTGTTAAGTGATGCATATGTATTCCTCCCTGGCCACAGCTTTTAAGATACAGATTCATCTTTTCCACATTCTATGTTCTTTCAAGATACTAGGATGGAACTCGTAATAAACTTTGGAAACCATATCTTGATAATAACGGTGTCCAAGGTGACTCGAACGTGTCAGAACTGATGAGAGTTTCTGAATGACTGGTTGGGATGAAAGTGTCACTGGCACAGCCCATGAGCAATTCCCAGAAAATAAATATAATAACTGGATAATAAAGTCTAACCTTTTTGTATGTTTCTTTTCCTTTGTATTTAGTCGTTTCACTCATCATTGGGTGCCATGTGTAGAGGCTTCGTACCCAGCACTTCAGAGCAGAGTTTCTGGTGTGAAGTACCTGCAACACTACCTCTGCTCTGTAGGCCTGTAGCATACGACACCTCAGTCCAGGAGGGTGGCACCCAGCAGTGGGAGCTGGAGCATGTTCAGCGCGGCTCTGCAGCCCCCCATGAACTCCACCCTCTCCCCATGATGAAATCCCCATACAGCAGCCCTGAGCGTGGCTTGCTGGGAGAGCAACCCCCCCCCCCCAAGAGGACAAGCTCAAACCTCTCCATTCTTTGATCAAAGAATGAAACTTCCCTTTGCTTCTAAGAACAAACCCCATCTCTTTATCGGCTCAAACTACACCAGGCAGGAAGACCCTTGCTGGGGAATGATCAGGAAGGGTCTGTAATAAAAATACTCCCTCCTCCTTTCCAGCCACCCTGAACTGGTCTGTTGGGGGGTTTTCCATGCGTAGAAGAAACATTCTGCTCTCACTGAGCAATAATTCATTGGGGGTCACTGCTGGCATTTGCGAACTAGTTTAAAGGTATATGCTCCTCACTGTTTCACTAGTATCTCAAACTGACAAAGTCCAAACTTGATTGTTGCCCCTAAACCTGTTTCCTCTTCCACTTCTTTCCATTGTAGAAATAATTTTTAGGTATTGACTATGTTTCCAGTAATGTTCTAAGAACATTAAATATATTTATTCATTTAGTTCTTACAATAACTCTATGAGAGAGGTACTGCTTTTATCCCAGATTTTACAGACGAGGAAGCAGAAAGTACAAAGACATGGAGCCATATAGCAATGGTCATTTGGCAAGAAAGCATCAATGACAGGAATCAAATCCAGAGTCCCGGCCGCCTGCCCCATTCTCTTTGTCATTTCACTATACTGCCTCTGATTAGAGGGAAAGGTTTTTAACCAACTATCTTAAGAATAGTTGGAGGAGTTGGAGTAAAGAAAAATATGGGTAGGAGATAATATGGCTAGACATAAAGATAACACACAGAAATATTTTGACCATATGCTAAACAATACTATAGATGGAGGTTTAAAAAATGGCTTTTATCTATACAACTAATCCTTAAATTACTTAGTTGATAAAATAAAGTTAAAAAAAAAGGATTACAGTATTAATATCACTACCTGAATAAGTAAATAAAAATTACTTTCTCAAGTTTTTAGAATTCTGATATCAGAGAGAATATTTTTTCATTCCCAAAGTCAAAAGGATATCAGAGTAAAGAACATTCTGGATAAAGTAAATATCCAGTGCAAGAATCCTAAGGCAGGGGCATTCCTAGAATGTCCTAGGATCAGTGTGTCTGGATCTAAGCCAGTAAGGTGGACAGTAGCAGTTGAGATAGCAGAAGTAACAAGGAACAGGCTTACAGGTCCTTATAGGGAATCATAAACACACTGGCTCTTATTCTAAGTGAAATGCTGAACAGGTGCAGGGTTCTGAGCAGCAGAGTAGTTACATGATGTGATTCATATTTTAAAAAGTTAATTGTGGCTGTTCTGTTGGCATCTGTCTATATGGGGGCAGAGGTAGAAATAGATCTGTTGATTTTTTAGAACTATTCTTATAATTATTCTCATGTCAAATAAGAGAGGCAATAAGTAATTGGATCATAGATATATTTATAAAGTTGAAGAACAGGATTTCCTAACAAATTGTATATAAAGTGTAAAATGGAAAAAAAAAAAAAAAGAATCAATGATAACTCCAAATGTTTCTCCTGATCACTCAATAGTGAAGTTCAAATCAACGGAGATGGAGAAGGTTAATATATCCTATTTACGTTCATAAGACTGACTGGAATCTCCAAGGAAGTGAGCAGGAAAAAAAGAGAAAACCAAGGACTGAGTCCTGGATCATTTCAACAGTCAAAAAAAAAGAAAAAAAATTCCTGTTTACAAGGAAAATCCCGCTCAGGAGACTGAAAGGGAATAACAAGCTAAATAGAAGGAAACCGCCTTGAGATACTGCCTTCCCAATTTGGAACCAGTCCATTGTTCATGTCCAGTTCTAACTGTTGCTTCTTGACCTGCATATAAATTTCTCAGGAGGACATCTCTTTAAAAATTTTCCACAGTTTGTTGTGATTGTAAAGTAACTATCTTCTAATTGAAAAAACAAAGTCACACATGACCTGATGACTACAGCCTTAAGAATTTGCATTAATTTTTCTAGAGGCTTGTAATCCATTACGGTCCTTAATTATTTCTTTGCTCTAACGGTTTTAACCAATATTTTTTTTTTCAAGCTGAGCCTACTGTCTTTTTGTCATTAATCATCACTTTTTTTGGTTTTCATTCTTACATAAAAATATTTAAAACTCAAATTGCATGTTATGTGACCAAAATAATATATAATTTCTCCAATATGACCTGATTCCTTTTAGAGAGTAATGGTATTAGTAACTAAGGTCTGTACTAGGTATGCTCATTGTTACTGGAATGTCTTTGTTTCTAGACCCTTTCAATATTCATAGCTAGGAAATATATATAGATATAGATATAAAGTGTGAAAAGTGTTAATTGCTCAGTTGTGTCAATTATTTGAGACTCCAATATTTCGCCAGGCTCCTCTGTCCCCAGAGTTGTCTAGGCAAGAATATTGGAGTGGGTTGCCATTCCCTTCTCCAGGGTGTCTTCCTAACCTAAGAACTGAAGCCAGGTCTCCTGCATCCCAGGCAGATATTGAGCCACCAGGGAAGCCCATATTGCTAGTATGTATATACATATATGTAAATAGTAGATATAAATATGTATGTCCATGAATTTTTAAATGGGACTCTTTTTTGTTTTCTTCCATTCCTTATTTATTTCTTACTTCCTTCATAGTGAGAACCATGACTTCCAAAAATCACCAACATACTCAGTCTTTTGCTCCATCTACAATACATTCAAATCTTTTCAGAATTACTTCAACTACATATATGTCTTCATTTCTTACACACAAAAGTTAGTACATAATAAATGCCTTTTGCATTTCTCTTTTTTACACTGAACAATATATCCAGGAAACCTACTCTGTATCAACCCTTAGAGATATTTCTCAGTGTCCTTTAAAGCCTCAATGTACCCATTTTGAGGATATAGCCAAGTTTATTCAACCAATATCCTGTGTTTGGTCATATATGTAGTTTCAAATATTCTGTCATTTCAAATAATGCTGCAATGAATGACCTCATGTATATGAGTTTTCATATTATTGTAGCTGTCTTTTTAGTGTAAAATCCCAGAAGTGAGATGGATGGGTGGAAGAGTGAATGCCTTTATATCTACTGTGTGAGCTCTCTATTCATAATTTTGGCCTCCACTTCTACATTTCCTCAGTTTTAACTGGTGAGACATTTAGACATGGAAACTTTCTCTGTAACTGTTAACACCCATCATACATAGATGACAGTTACAAAATTGAATTAAATTTAGTGGGTTTAGGTATTCATCTTATGGGTAGGAAAAAACTAACCTAGGAGCAGGCAAAGACTGGCTTAACTGCCAGATCCCATGCACACTGGTTGCAGATAATGATGTCTGTTTTATATGTGCTCACCTTTGTTCAAGCTGGAGGCAATGAGAGCCAGACATGACAATTCTTTAGAAATATGCTCATTAGCAAGTATGAGATTGTGATATACCAAGTACCCATGTGTTATATGTGAATAGAGCACCGTGTGTTTATATCAATGCTGAACTGACAGAAAGACTAAAATAACCCTCCCATGGGTTTCAAGTAGGCTTTTAAGATGCTTGGCTAAGTCCCCTGGTTGTTCCCTTTTGCCTGGACCACTGGTTTTCTTCTACAGTTATTTTTAGTACTGGAGAGAAATTATGATTCTCTTCTCTCAGAATTGGATTTCAATTTAAATCTGATAAAACTGTCTTCCAAACCTTATTATAGAATTTCAACATACACAAGAAAGTGCATGTCAATTTATAGCTTGATGAACTTTCACAAGGGTAACACCACCCTAGATCATGGGACAAACAATTATCAACACAAAGTCTCTCTTTCTACCTACTCCCTTCCAAGCATACCCTCCTGCGAATAAAACCATTATCCAGACCGCTTACAACATAAGCTTTAACTGCTTATGTGCACTGTACAAATGGAAATATAAAATATATAATATATTCTTTTGTGTCAAGTGTAGTCCTTTGTTACAGACTGTAGTGCTTTCCTGTAACCAGCTTTTGAGAGATCAGAAACCTCTCTGTACTGTGACTAGGTTCTCTGTACTGACCCAGGGTCCAGCTCAGATTCAAGCTGGCCACATATGATTGTATTTAGCATTAGCTCATGAAACAGGGATTAAGACCATCCCCATAGGAAATAAATGCAAAAAAGCAAAATGGCTGTCTGGGGAGGCCTTACAAATAGCTGTGAAAAGAAGAGAGGCGAAAAGCAAAGGAGAAAAGGAAAAATACAAGCATCTGAATGCAGAGTTTCAAAGAATAGCAAGAAGAGATAGGAGAGCCTTCTTCAGTGATAAATGCAAAGAAATAGAGAAAAACAACAGAATAGTAAAGACTAGAGATCTCTTCAAGAAAATTAAAGATACCAAGGGAACATTTCATGCAAAGATGGGCTTGATAAAGGACAGAAATGGTATGGACATAAGAGAAGCAGAAGATATTAAGAAGAGATGGCAAGAATACACAGAAGAACTATACAAAATAGATCTTCACGACCCTGATAATCACAATGGTGTGATTACTCACCTAGAGCCAGACATCCTGGAATGTAAAGTCAAGTGGGCCTTAGAAAGCGTCACTACGAACAAAGCGAGTGAAGGTGATGGAATTACAGTGGAGCTATTTCAAACCTTGAAATATGATGCTGTGAAAGTGCTGCACTCGATATGCCAGCAAATGTGGAAAACTCAGCAGTGCCCACAGGACAGGAAAAGGTCAGCTTTCATTCCAATCCCAAAGAAAGGCAATGCCAAAGAATCCTCAAATTATTGCACAATTGCAATCATCTCACACGCTACTAAAGTAATACTCAAAATTCTCCAAGCCAGGCTTCAGCAATACATGAACCGTGAACTCTCTGATATTCAAGCTGGTTTTAGAAAGGGCAGAGGAACCAGACTTCAAATTACCAACATCTGCTGGATCATCGAAACAGCAAGAGAGTTCCAGAAATTCATCTATTTCTGCTTTATTGACTATGCCAAAGCCTTTGACCATGTGGATAACAATAAACTGTGGGAAATTCTGAAAGAGATGGGAATACCAGACCACCTGACCTGCCTTTTGAGAAACCTATATGCAGGTCAGGAAGCAACAGTTAGAACTGGACATAGAACAGACTGGTTCCAAATAGGAAAAGGAGTCCATCAAGGCTGTATATTGTCACCCTGATTATTTAACTTATATGCAGAGTACATCATGGAAAAAGCTGGG
Organism: Madoqua kirkii; assembly: GCA_006408675.1. Taxonomy (NCBI): domain Eukaryota; kingdom Metazoa; phylum Chordata; class Mammalia; order Artiodactyla; family Bovidae; genus Madoqua; species Madoqua kirkii. The sequence continues at coordinate 6,755 of SJYC01028144.1, read as the reverse complement.
CTAAAAGAAGCACAAGCTGGACTCAAGATTGTTGGGAGAAATATCAATAACCTCAGATGTGCAGATGACACCACCCTGATGGCAGAAAGTGAAGAGGAACTAAAAAGCCTCCTGATGAAAGTGAAAGAGGAGAGTGAAAAAGTTGGCTTAAAGCTCAAGATTCAGAAAACTAAGATTATGGCATCCGGTCCCATCACTTCATGGGAAATAGATGGGGAAACAGTGAAAACAGGGTCAGACTTTATTTTTGGGGGGCTCCAAAATCACTGCAGATGTTGACTGCAGCCATGAAATTAAAAGACGCTTACTCTTTGGAAGGAAAGTTATGACCAACCTAGATAGCATATTGAAAAGCACAAACATTGCTTTGCCAACAAAGGTCCATCCAGTCAAGGCTATGGTTTTTCCAGTGGTCATGTATGGATGTGAGACTGTGAAGAAAGCTGAGTGCCAAAGAACTGATGCTTTTGAACTGTGGTGTTTGATAAGAGTCTTCAGAGTCCCTTGGACCATAAGAAAGTCCAACCAGTCTATTTTAAAGGAGATCAGCCTGGGTGTTCTTTGGGAGGAATGATGCTAAAGCTGAAACTCCAGTACTTTGGCCACCTCATGTGAAGGGTTTACTCATTGAAAAACACTCTGATGTTGGGAGGGATTGGGGGCAGGAGGAAGAGAGGATGACAGAGGATGAGATGACTGGATGGCATCACCACTTCGATGGACACTTGTTTGAGTGAACTCTGGGAGATGGTGATGGACAGGGAGGCCTGGAGTGCTGCAATTCATGCGGTCGCAAAGAGTTGGACACGACGGAGCGACTGAACTGAACTGAACTGAACTTGACATCTCAGTTGGCAGCCCGAAGCTGCCTCCAGGTCTAGGGGCAGGTATACTTTGCTGCCCTGATCAGCACCCCTGGCCTTTCCTCAGAGCTATTTGCAGCTGTGAATTTTGCTACATGTTCTATAGGAAACTTTTGAGCTTTTCACATGTTCCCACAAATAGGAGTTTAGAAACTTTGCTCCTTCAATAGGTGTAGGTGTGTGCAACATTTGTCAGTATTCACTAGATAAGTGTAAATTAAGAAACTTAATATTATTCTTTACGAAATGTATAACTAATTATAACTACCCATGTGTGGTCAGTCACTCAGTCATGTTATACCCTCTGAGATCCCATGGACTGTAGCCTGGCAGGCTCCTCTGTCCATGGAATTTTCCAGACCTAAATACTGGAGCAGGTTGCCATTTCCCATTTCAGGGGATCTTTCTGACCTAGGGATCAAATTCATGCATCAGCAGGTGGATTCTTTATAGCTGTACCACCTGGGAAGTCCTATACAATGCCTATAGGGCTTAAGACTACCTACACAAAGGTCCATTAAATTCCATTATTCAGTTAATCTGTTGTCAAACACTTACTGAGCACATTCAATGTGCAAGGCACTGTCCTAGTTTCTGAGGCTCAATGTTTAACAAGACAAATAAACCTCTTTCAGAACTTGAATACAGTCTATCTTTATATCCTCTTAGAGCAAAACAAGAGGACACAGAAACAAAGAACCAACTTCGGACTCTCATCATCCCAGATCTTGTCATAGAATTTCAGGTAAGTGTTCAGTGAATGGTAGTTAGTATTAGAAGTGGTGCTTGATATTAATCAAAAAGCCTAACACCTCTGCACTTCAATAGAATCAGTTTAGAAATAGATCTGATTCTAGTAAATATTCACAGATTTTACATGATTAAGGGAGACTATTATTTTAGTATGTTGATTATGTGTGTGTATGTGTATTATTTTATTATCTCTTACCCCAACTTTAAACATAAAATAATGATCTGAATGCTATTTCTTAGGTCTTTGACTTTAAAAAACAAACAACATTGACATTACTGCTTATTTTAAGTAAAAGTACAGTGTATACTGTCATCTATTACTCTTCCAAGAATAAAACTGTCAAATTACCCATGTTAAATACACACTAGCTTTTTATATAATAAGCCTTGTGAAAAAATCATTGTATGTATCTTCTGGTGTCACATCAGAAAATCCTTTCAAACGGACAAGAAATTTCTCCTGCATTTTTCAGTTCTGTTATCAAATACTTGTTTGTGCCAGGATAAATGCAAACAGCTTGAATAATTTTATGATACATTCACAGTCTTTTCTCTGTTGCTCTAGGCTATCACACACGTTCTATTTTCCACTTTGTATACTGTAACAAAACGGAAAAATACACAAGCAGGACAGTCACTGTGTGGATGGAATGAACAGTTGTGCTCGCTCTGTGCATAGGATGAATAATGCTTTTGCCCTGGGCAGCTCAGCTTTCATAAATGAAGGGAATGTGTTTTTTAACCTTCTCTGAAAAATACTGTAAGAGCTAACAAATGAAACCTGTTGTTTCCAAATAGATGCTCTTATACTCCAAATGAAATTAATTATATCTCAAGACGCAACTGGAGGAAACTGTTTTAGTTTTAGAGGAGCTCTTTTCTTTGCTGATGGAAGAAATGTCTATAATTGTTTAGAATGCATGTTCTCTAGAGCCCAGTTTTTAATAAATAACATAGCTCAAGGAATTAGATGATGTTGATTAAATGATGTTCATGTGTCACATGGTGTTTAATTCAGAATGAAGTGCTATACGAGATTTAAAACTGGGACATTTTTTAAAGGCCAAATATTTCTCCTGGAGTGGGTTGAGGGGTTGGTATTAAGAAGCATCTTTGAATCATCTGTCCCCTATGAAAGGAGTAATTCTTAAAATCTCTCTTTGAAATTTTGCTTATAAATAATTGAATGCAGAGAATCCAATATAATTAGTTATCACTCAACCCTTCATGGTTTGACTCAGGTCTATTTTCTGAGTTCATGAGGACAGATGCACAATTCCTCTTAGAAGCCACTGTCTTTCTTATAAAACCATTCCCTACTCTTCAAGCCATACACAACACTGTCAACACCACAGCGATAGCGACTAAGTTTACTGGTGTAGCTCTTCCAGGAAGAGCCAATTGTGATTCTATGTTGGATCTCTTTCTTCTTCTTCTTCTTTAACCTTTGCTTCCCATTGCTTTTTTCACTAAAAAGATACTGTTTAAATACAATGGACTGCCTCGGGGAACCCTGCCCCTCTACCTAAATATTAAACTAAAGTGCCTTTTTGTTCAGGACCCTGTCCACCTGAGGGTGGCTATAAGAAGGCAGAAATGAACACCTCCCTCCTTGAAGCTTGCCATTCTAGAAGACATTTGTAAGACTAATGGCCTCTTCGCTTTATTTCCTCACCTCCCCACTTCTCTATTCTATGAAAGATCCTGGCAACCAGACTCCAATAAGATGGTTATTTTGAGACATTAGTCTGTCATCTTCTCAGTCTGCCAGCTTCCTTCCTGAACAAAGCAGTGTTCCTTGCCTCCACACCTCATCTCTGATTTTACTGGCCTGCCGTGCAGCCAATAGATCTGACTTGGACTCAGTAATATAACTTAATAAAGTACTTTTCTAACAGTTAGGTGTTATGGGTTGGGCTATATCTCCCCCAAATTCATGTGTATAAGTACATCCTCCAGGACCTCAGAATGTTCTCTTATTTGAAACAGAATTGCTACATACAAAAGTAGTGACGATGAGCTCATACTCAGGAGATTTGGTGCCTAATCCAATATGACTGGTATGGCTTTATAAAAAGAAATAGATGGTACATTTGATACTCCCTCGCATATTTGTGCAGCCCATTACAGTTAAAATGTGACAGTCAACTAGTTTTCTGTGGGCAGTGAAAACAACTGAGGAGGGTCATGGTGGTGAAGTCACAGGCAAATCAGACAACCCTGGTTTCCGGTTCCAAATGTTAATTCACCACGTACACCAGGAAATGAACTGCCTTCTATAATCCTCAATACTTGCATTACAGAATGAGCTTAATAATGATAAAAGCCAGGCTTCTTTGGTGACTCAGTGGTAAAAGAATCCAGCCACCAAAGCAGGAGATATAGATCCCATTCCCGATCCAGAAGGATCCCACTTGCTGCAGAGCATCTAAGCCCGTATGTCACAACTCCTGAGTGTGCTCCAGAGCCTGGGGGCCACACCTGCTGAGCCTACATGCTGCAGCTACTGCAACACCCTAGAGCCCATGCTCTGCAACAAGAAAAGGCATAACAGGGAGAAGCCCATGCGCCACAACTAAAGTATAGCTCCTGCTCACCACAACTGAAGAAATGCCTTACAGCCACAAAGACTCAGCACATCCAAAAACAAATAAATACAATTATAAAAAAATTAAAAAAAAAAAACTATGTATGGAGAAAGTAGCATGGAAACGTAGATACTACCATATGTAAAAACGGATAGCCAGTGAGAATTTGCTGCATAATTCAGTGAACTCAAGCCATGGCTCTGGGACAAGCCAGGGGAGTGGGATGGGGTGGGAGGTACGAGGGAAGGTCAAGAGGGAGTGAAAATGAAAGCATCAGCTGCTCAGTCGTGTCCAACGCTCTGTGACCTCATGGACGGTAGCCTGTCAGACTCCCCTGTCCATGGAATTCTCCAGGCAAGACTACTGCAGTGGATCCCTTCTCCAGGGGATCTTCCTGACCCAGAGACTGAACTCTCCCACATTTCAGGCAAATTCTTTACCATCTGAGCCACCAAGGAGTCCCTCGAGAGGGAGAGGACGTGTATAATTAGGGCTGGTTCATGTTGAATATGGCAGAAACCAACATAAGATTGTAAACCAATTATCCATCAACTAAAATTAATTTAAAAAAGACTAAATTTTAAAAAATTGTGATTTTTGAAAAATAAATGAAGTCTGCATCATCACATTTAACTTATTTTGAGTATTAAATGAGTTAAAGCAACCCTCAAAAATGCTGGTTCACTTTTATTATTCATTCATTGGCACAGATAGTTTTCTGAACCATTCTGCTATATCACAGGAAGGTGTTTCATAGATTGCACTCACTAAAGCTGCACATTAGCATGATTCAGTTCAGTTCATTGCTCAGTAGTGTCTGACTCTTAGTGACCCCACAGACTGCAGCACACCAGGCTTTCCTGTCCACCACCAGCTCCCAGAGCCTACTCAAACTCATGTCCATCGCGTTGATGATGCCATCCAACCATCTCATCCTCTCTTAGAATAATATAATATTATATATGTAAAAACATGCTTATAAACCATTTAAAGGGCAATACAACTGATCCACCATCTCATCAAAATAGATCAGTAAAGTTCATGGAAGAAATGCTGATGTTTATCTCTAATAATCTTCTCATTTTGTAAGTACAAACTAATTTTGCTAGAAAGGCATCTTTTCTCCTCTAGGCTTCTGAAAAGGCATTGATGCTGAGTGAACTGTTCAGACAACCTATCAACACGACATCTCATTGCCAGAATGATAACACAGCCTGTAATTAAGCAAGTTTATTCAAGCAAACCAAACGTATTTGCTAAGACATTTTAACATTCTATTAGTTCTTCCTCAAAGTCAACATTGACTAAATTAGTTACTTGGCAAAATTGTGTGCATAAGTGACATGAGTAATACAGATCTGCTCATGGTCACCAGGGACACAAGCATATGAAAGTCACCCAAGATGGCCAGCTTTTATTTACAGTTACTATAGTGATTTTTACTGTCGTTATAACTAAACCATACTATTCTTGAGGACAGATAAGGCAACTAAAGTCCATAAATGTTCAATTAACATGGTTAAATATTCGTTACAACGTGTTAGAACAGGATTCTGATACTTCAAGTCCAGCTCCAAAGCTTGCACTATCTTGGTTTATAAATATTGTATATGATTTCTGATTGGTTTCATTTAATCAAAATAAGCAAATGGTCATTATAGTAATGATGTTTACTGCTAAAACAAACAAAGAAATTTTTTTCCCTCCATATTGAGTACTGGGTCCAGTATATCTGGATTTGTGACTCAGATATAAGTAACTTCATGAATTTCAGCTTCAGCTCACTTGCCTTCAGAGTACTTCAATTCAATTCTTCACTCTTAAGCATCTATTCTGTGCTTGCCCATGAACTCAGTACTAAGAGTATTCCCAAGATGTGCCGTGAAGGACCGCATCAACTCCAACATTCTCCCAAAGGTAGAGAGTTCACATTATATAATTTAAATATTACTGTTTTAAAGGATATGATTTCAGAATTCTTATAAAAAGTTACTGTTTATTCATTTATTATCTGAAAACTGAGAAAGGGCCATGATTATGTATAGTGTCTCACTCTCCATTCCTACCTATGTCAGTACAAGAGTCTCTGCAAGTAATGACTTCCCGTAACAGAGGAAAACAAACCCAACGCCATATTGGATCTATCCTTCAGCTCTAACCTTTGTGCTGTGTTGCCTGTGCTTAGTCATGCTGACTCAGCACTTTAAAAAAAAGACTGTTGCCTATAGCATGAAATACACATGAAAGACCATTCTCCAGGCTCTACCTCCGAGGCTTGACCTTTAAAGGTATAACACTTAACATTCATATGATAAAAAGTTCTCTCACAGGAGATAAAAAGTTGGGAAACAGAATAACACTTGTTTTGTTGGAGGTTTAAGGGGATACAAGTAACCTGATTTACATGGACAGCCAGACCAAAGGACTTGGGTGCTAAGAAGTTTACAGGGATTGACCAGATGCTTTCCTCTTTTAGCATAAAAGAAGCCTGAATTCTAACTTGGGTAAGATGGCTTTTGGGGACACTAGTCTTCTTGGTCTGCTGGCTTTC
>SJYC01028142.1:0-23224 GCA_006408675.1 Madoqua kirkii | reverse complement strand
ACTCTACTTAAGATTGCTTAGAGAATACAAACTTACATATTTCTACATCCTTGATAAGTATTTAACCATGCAATTTAAATATAATAAAACATTTCTGTTCTATGGGACTTTCCATTTAATATATTCAGTGATTACTGATCCTAGTCTGATACTGTTAACAAAAGAGGTCAAAAACTATTTAAAAAAACAATTAGGAATATACAAGCATCTTGTAACCATTAAAAAACATTTTTTAAGAGAAAGAAAAACTGTTTACAAGTCAATTTGTAATGTTACTATCCTGCAAAACAGTAACAGTATGCAAAGAAAGTATTCACTATTAATACTCCAATTTCCTATTTTGGCCCCAAATATCTACATTCAAAGCTGGTAAGAGAATTTCCTAAGCAAAACTAAATGCAGCTTCTTAGAAAGACCTGCTGGAATTTCTTACTGAATGTAATGTTTAATGGACTTTTGATAAGAAATGCTTATATAGAATCCTTCCTTTCTCTGTAACAGATTGTACAGAGGAAATCTGAAAATACCTTGGAAAGTATGCAAATTAGAGTTTGTAGAATATGTAAATGGAAAATTTTTCTTTGGCAATTTTACCAACCTGCACATATTTTCCTTTTATATTGGAAAGGAAATTCTAAATAGAAGGAAATGACATTGTGGATAAAGTGTAAAGGATTCGATAATGCTTTAGTATCATCAAAGAGGAATAAGAAGGCTTGACTAGTTTAGCACATTTATTTAATAGCAACTCACATATTTGAGTATTAAATATTCAGATAAACTCTTCTTCAGAAGTTTCTTTAAGAATCATTCTCATTCCACAGTATGAGACTGATGACTTTAAAATCTTGTGAGACTGCTGTAATTTCTTATTTGCATGACCCATTCTTCATGTGTTTTAACATTATCGTCCAATGGTCATAAAATAATTCAGAATCTCCATATGGGCATTTAACAAAAATATAATAAAATTGGTCATGGTTGTCCATTCTGCAACCATAGAAAGAATAACCATTGACATTTGTTAAAAACAAAACTAAACTGATTGAATGGACATTACACTGTATTCTCTTCAGGTAACCAATTTTTTTTAGGAAAGGATAGTTAAAGTAACCTTAGAACTTCAGCAGCTTTGAAATCTTTTTGCTCTAAAACTGTACATCAGATAAGGTGTTGTCTATTTACAAAACATCCAATCTTATCTATGTGAGAAATCTTTTAATTGCAGTATACATTATGTTAAACAATTAGATTAAAAGAGATATCTAATTACCATTTTTAATAGATTTAAGGTTTCCCTGATAGCTCAATTGGTAAAGAATTTGCCTGCAATGCAGGAGACCCTGGTTCAATTTCTGAGTTGGGTAGATCCCCTGGAGAAGGAATAGGCTACACAATCCAGTATTCTTAGGTTTCCCTTTGTGGCTTACCTGGTAATAAACTTAAGTCAAGTATATTTTCAGTTGAGGTCTGTAAGTGCTAAACTTTAATTACTTAATGCATGTTAAGACATAAGTTCAAAAGTACTCAAGAACTTCTAAGAAACAATTTTATCTCCTTTATAAAACACCAAAGCAATGAACTATTTTTCACACTAGCAAGGAATAAAACACTTCAAAGATTTTTTGGGTTTTATTGGCCACACTTTGATTCCTGTGGGATTTTAGCCCCCAATCAGGGATCAAACCAGGCCCCCCCTGCAGATGAAGTGGAGTCCTAAACTCTGGGCCCCCCAGCATTCTAATATACAAATTAAAAACAAATTCTTTCCATTCCTCCTCCTCCTCTCACCTCATCCTTTTTGTTTCTTATTGATGGCTTTACTTGAATTTGGTTATGACTGCCTTAAAAAAAAATAAAATAGTTCCCTTAAAATTTAGTATTTTATAACATATATAATTAATTTATATGTTGTGAATATTTGATTGAATACACACAACTTTCCAATTTAATTAATCTAGTGTTAAGAGTAAATGGATTATACTACCTTTTTTCTCAGAATTAAAAGTAATAATGATAATAAAATGCCTACAGATCTGTAATAAGGGTTTAAACTACCATTATGAGTATTTCCTTTGCTATATTACTGTTGCTACTCCTCTAAATTATTTCTTTATAATTTCAATATTTTACTCAAATTGAAGATCTCTGTTCCTAAAAAATATCAGAGTCATTAATATAAAATACTACTTACATGATTCTAATTTAATTTGCCTGGGTGGACCTGGCATTCATATACTTTAAATTCTTCTCAGGCAACTCAAAAGAGTAGCATTCTTCAACCAGTAAGAATGTGTGAATAAACAGCCTCTTGGTGGTTTTTAATACATAAATACAGACAAGTGCACACACCTTAGAGTGAGGACTAGTAATATTTTAAAATATATAAAATTGAGAAGGGGATGTTCATCATGGTCTAATGTACTCCAAAGCTATGGCTGGTCTATTTGCTTTTTCTTTAAAACTATTTTTCTACCTTATTGTCCTCTTCATACATATGGTCAGTAGCTATGGAGTAGTACTAAACTCCTTCATGATGACATCGGCTCCTCGAGACTAGCAGAAAACCTTTCGTAAAATGAGCACTTAATTGTACTAAACTCCCTGTTCCCCAAAATCTAATAGATTGACTTTCCCCCACTGTCTCTTTGGAGCAGTCTCTCAGAGCTATCTGAGGTGCTGCATCCCAGGCTGGAGCCTCATTTTGCCCCAAATAAAATTTAACTCGCAGCTCTCAAGTTGTGAATCTTTTTCAGTTGACAGAGGAAAGTAAGAGTTTTCTGTTTTTTCCTTCTATTTACTTAATTCTCAGTTCAGAATTTGCATAATCTGTTCCACTGCAGTTCTGTGCTACAAACTAAAATACAGTTACTTGAAACATTGTGCTTAAAGAATTCTAGTGTTCTATCGCTACTGAATTATTTACTTAATTTTTTTATTTTCAGGTTTCAACCCAGTTTTATTGGGTGGTCTTATTGTCTGTGAAATACATCAGAGGTTGGGGGCGGAGACACCCATTGCATTGACTTTGCAAGATGAGGGGTTTTCATCACTAAGAAAAGGCTTGGGGTGGGGCAGGGTAGGGCATACTGGGTTTGGTTTCATTTTCCCATCTTCTTTTGCTTTGCTCACATTTCTTTCCTCTCTCAGCAAGTACCAGAGGACACACACACATGGAAACAAAAATAGCAAGATCAGTCTCCAACCCCTTCACTCCAAGCCCTTCCCCAGACTGTACGAGGGATGGGAGGAGTCAGATAGCTACTCCTCAGCCAAAGAACACACCAGAATCTGCTACCATTTTTAAGAATCTGAACACTCAGTTCTGTGCCTTTTTCTGACAGTGACTCACCCAGATGTTCCCATCTTGATGGTAGGGTTTCCAGTTTCTCCCAGTGTCACTGTAGAGCATGCGATATTGGGTCACCCAGTCTGAGCTGCTGTATCTTCCTTGAGTTGCTATGGCACTGATCTGCTTCCGGTTGCCAAAGTTAACCTGAAGCCACTGATAATGGTCACTGTCTGATGGAGACCATCCCCCGGCACCTGAACAAGGTAGACACAAGAAGAGGGAAATAGGTATTTAATGTTGAACTTCTACAATTGGCAATGGATCATTCTACATCTTTTAACTGGCGTTGGAAGTACTATATTTCACAGATACATTATCAAGTGTCCTTTGTAGATGCCATAGGGATTTCAACTAATCTTCTTCTAGCAGGGTAACATTGACACTCTGACCTCTTTATGGTGTAATTATGTGCTCATTTTCTCCTGTGCAAATGTCTTCATAATTCCTCAATTAGTACATGTCAAACTCTAACTGGCTGAGGCTTGATCAATTTACCATGAATTCTTCAATTAAAAATCACTAGAAAAAGATATGTAGCAATCTAACATTTCCTCATGTAAGGATTTATCTTTAAGTAGATCACAAATGAAACAAAATGCAACTATACACACTCTAAAATATACATTTACTTTACAAAGTTCAGAGTTGAAAGAACACTACTAGCTCTCAAGAGGAGGCCTCACCTTACATCAACTCCTGAGACCTAAGACATATAGTAAATTAGTCAATATGTTCACTAACGCTTAAGAGCTATACAACCAATGACCCTAGATGAACACATTTCTAGGAAAATAATAGAGTCACTAAATTAAGTGAAGCTTCTTTTGGTCAAATAAAGTAAACAACTGGCAAAGAGTAAGAATGTGAAAATATCCATTAAAGAAACACACTAATCTAGAACAAAGACTCCTAATTTATAACACTATGTGAAACAACTATGATTCCACATAAATAGATTACAGAAAATATGACATGATGCTTAGTTCTAAGAAGCAATATAATTTTTTGAGTGAGTTTGATTACTAATGGTAGTAAATAATAGGAAAATATTCAACAAATTATCCAATGTACAGTATATGAGAACATATGCCTCACTTTTCAAATAAAAATTTAAAAGCTGACAATAAAATAATTTATTTTATGAAATCTATGCTAATAAAGATTATTTTGCAAATCATCATTGATATATCACTCATATAATGATGTTTACAGGGCTTATTTCTGTTCTCAACTATGATGGAATAGCTCTCCCACCACAAAGAATTACAAATCCAACAAAATGTATAGGATTATACTTTTAAGAGATTAGGCCATACACTGATTCATGAGATAAGATAAACAAATGAGGTGAGCCCTGGCAGCTTCCTGGCGTTCTGCAGGTTCACTTTCCAGACCATGGCATAAAAGAATATTCTGAACAGACACAACAGCATCACCGAGTTGAAGGCAGAGCAGAATCAAAGCTCTTAGAGTGAGGACTAGTAATATTTTAAAATATATAAAATTGAGAAGGGGATGTTCATCATGGTCTAATGTACTCCAAAGCTATGGCTGGTCTATTTGCTTTTTCTTTAAAACTATTTTTCTACCTTATTGTCCTCTTCATACATATGGTCAGTAGCTATGGAGTAGTACTAAACTCCTTCATGATGACATCGGCTCCTCGAGACTAGCAGAAAACCTTTCGTAAAATGAGCACTTAATTGTACTAAACTCCCTGTTCCCCAAAATCTAATAGATTGACTTTCCCCCACTGTCTCTTTGGAGCAGTCTCTCAGAGCTATCTGAGGTGCTGCATCCCAGGCTGGAGCCTCATTTTGCCCCAAATAAAATTTAACTCGCAGCTCTCAAGTTGTGAATCTTTTTCAGTTGACAGAGGAAAGTAAGAGTTTTCTGTTTTTTCCTTCTATTTACTTAATTCTCAGTTCAGAATTTGCATAATCTGTTCCACTGCAGTTCTGTGCTACAAACTAAAATACAGTTACTTGAAACATTGTGCTTAAAGAATTCTAGTGTTCTATCGCTACTGAATTATTTACTTAATTTTTTTATTTTCAGGTTTCAACCCAGTTTTATTGGGTGGTCTTATTGTCTGTGAAATACATCAGAGGTTGGGGGCGGAGACACCCATTGCATTGACTTTGCAAGATGAGGGGTTTTCATCACTAAGAAAAGGCTTGGGGTGGGGCAGGGTAGGGCATACTGGGTTTGGTTTCATTTTCCCATCTTCTTTTGCTTTGCTCACATTTCTTTCCTCTCTCAGCAAGTACCAGAGGACACACACACATGGAAACAAAAATAGCAAGATCAGTCTCCAACCCCTTCACTCCCAAGCCCTTCCCCAGACTGTACGAGGGATGGGAGGAGTCAGATAGCTACTCCTCAGCCAAAGAACACACCAGAATCTGCTACCATTTTTAAGAATCTGAACACTCAGTTCTGTGCCTTTTTCTGACAGTGACTCACCCAGATGTTCCCATCTTGATGGTAGGGTTTCCAGTTTCTCCCAGTGTCACTGTAGAGCATGCGATATTGGGTCACCCAGTCTGAGCTGCTGTATCTTCCTTGAGTTGCTATGGCGCTGATCTGCTTCCGGTTGCCAAAGTTAACCTGAAGCCACTGATAATGGTCACTGTCTGATGGAGACCATCCCCCGGCACCTGAACAAGGTAGACACAAGAAGAGGGAAATAGGTATTTAATGTTGAACTTCTACAATTGGCAATGGATCATTCTACATCTTTTAACTGGCGTTGGAAGTACTATATTTCACAGATACATTATCAAGTGTCCTTTGTAGATGCCATAGGGATTTCAACTAATCTTCTTCTAGCAGGGTAACATTGACACTCTGACCTCTTTATGGTGTAATTATGTGCTCATTTTCTCCTGTGCAAATGTCTTCATAATTCCTCAATTAGTACATGTCAAACTCTAACTGGCTGAGGCTTGATCAATTTACCATGAATTCTTCAATTAAAAATCACTAGAAAAAGATATGTAGCAATCTAACATTTCCTCATGTAAGGATTTATCTTTAAGTAGATCACAAATGAAACAAAATGCAACTATACACACTCTAAAATATACATTTACTTTACAAAGTTCAGAGTTGAAAGAACACTACTAGCTCTCAAGAGGAGGCCTCACCTTACATCAACTCCTGAGACCTAAGACATATAGTAAATTAGTCAATATGTTCACTAACGCTTAAGAGCTATACAACCAATGACCCTAGATGAACACATTTCTAGGAAAATAATAGAGTCACTAAATTAAGTGAAGCTTCTTTTGGTCAAATAAAGTAAACAACTGGCAAAGAGTAAGAATGTGAAAATATCCATTAAAGAAACAGCACTAATCTAGAACAAAGACTCCTAATTTATAACACTATGTGAAACAACTATGATTCCACATAAATAGATTACAGAAAATATGACATGATGCTTAGTTCTAAGAAGCAATATAATTTTTTGAGTGAGTTTGATTACTAATGGTAGTAAATAATAGGAAAATATTCAACAAATTATCCAATGTACAGTATATGAGAACATATGCCTCACTTTTCAAATAAAAATTTAAAAGCTGACAATAAAATAATTTATTTTATGAAATCTATGCTAATAAAGATTATTTTGCAAATCATCATTGATATATCACTCATATAATGATGTTTACAGGGCTTATTTCTGTTCTCAACTATGATGGAATAGCTCTCCCACCACAAAGAATTACAAATCCAACAAAATGTATAGGATTATACTTTTAAGAGATTAGACCATACACTGATTCATGAGATAAGATAAACAAATGAGGTGAGCCCTGGCAGCTTCCTGGCGTTCTGCAGGTTCACTTTCCAGACCATGGCATAAAAGAATATTCTGAACAGACACAACAGCATCACCGAGTTGAAGGCAGAGCAGAATCAAAGCTCTTGAGGAATTCAGAATTCACAGGACAGAGTATCCAGGAAGGGGCAGCTGTGCAGAGAAGCAGCTCTGGGAATGTCCACTGGGTCACCAGTAAGTACCTTCAGTTCAGACTTTGGACAAATGCCAGGCTGTGTATTTGCAGACTAAGACTCAACAAGACAAAGGAAGCGAGATCTGAAATGAGGAACAGCCAGAAGATGCACAGTCCTGGGAGGAGTTTGATTTCAGACTGGACAAGATTGAGAGAACTCGAGCTACCCTAGGCATTCAACAGCGATCTCAGAAGGAGAGTGGAATAATTTTATCCTAAAATAAGGATTCTTATTCTAATCCTACTCTGAGTGAGTGAGTGAGTGGAGTCGCTCCATCATGTCTGACTCTTTGTGACCCCATGGACTGCAGACTACCAGGCTCCTCTGTCCATGGGATTTTCCAGTCCAGAGTACTGGAGTGGGGTGCCATTTCCTTCTCCAGAGGATCGTCCTGACCCAGGGATCCAACCCAGGTATCCTGCATTGTAGGCAGACGCTTTACCCTCTGAGCCATCAGAGAAGCCAATCCTACTCAGAACATATCTGAAAAAAGGTCGGTAATAAATCTGAAAAAAGATCAGTTTGATTCAATTGAATTAATTCCTTGGTTGAATGAAACTCAACACTCCATTATGGGAGACCATGGAAGTTTATTTTTTCATGAGACGTCCATGAAAATATAAAAGAGACTCAACAACAGAGAATCCATAATGTCTAGTAAAAACTTTTAAAAATATATTAGATATTTGGGTAAGCAGTAAAATATGACTCATAACCAGAGAAAAGTCAGTCAGTGGTAATAGACACAGATGATGACATTAACAGAGCACAACTTTACAATATAGATTATAAATTAGTTGTGTTACTTGAACAAGAATGTATAAATATTGGAGAAACAAATATGAAAATTTAATGGAGAAAAGAAACAGCAAAAGAAAACAATGTGGGAGTTTTTGGAGTAGAAATTATATCTGAAATAAAACATTTACTAAGTGAGCTTAACAGCAGATTAGAAACTGAGAAGAAAATAGTGCATGCTAACTCCCTTCAGTCCTGTCTGACTCTCTGCACTCCCGTGTACTGCAGCCCGCCAGGCTCCTATCTCCATGGGGTTCTCCAGGCAAGAATACTGCAGTGGGTTGTCATTTCCTTCTCCAGGGGATCTTCCCCACCCAGGGATCGAAGCCGGGTCTCTTATGCCCCTGCACTGGCAGGTTCTTGACCACTAGCACCACCAAACTGAGAAGAAAAGAGTGGTGTACTCAAATACAGGGTCAGATAAACCATTCAGGCCTCTTTCTCCAGGCAAGAACACTGCAGTGGGTTGTCATTTCCTCCTCCAGGGGATCTTCCCCACCCAGGGATCAAACCCCTGTCTCTTATGCCCCTGCACTGGCAGGTTCTTGACCACTAGCACCACCAAACTGAGAAGAAAAGAGTGGTGTACTCAAATACAGGGTCAGATAAACCATTCAGGCCTCAGCTCACAGCGGGTAACAGGGCTTAATCATGAACAATAATCCAGACACCTGTAGGATAACATTAAATGTTTTAACCACCACTTCATGGGAAATAGATGGGAAACAGTGGAAACAATGTCAGACTTTTTTTTTTTGGACTCCAAAATCACTGCAGATGGTGACTGCAGCCATGAAATTAAAAGACGCTTACTCCTTGGAAGAAAATTTATGACCAACCTAGACAGCATATTCAAAAACAGAGACATTACTTTGCCAACAAAGGTCCGTCTAGTCAAGGCTATGGTTTTTCCTGTGGTCATGTATGGACGTGAGAGTTGCATTGTGAAGAAGGCTGAGCACAGAAGAACTGATGCTTTTGAACTGTGATGTTGGAGAAGACTCTTGAGAGTCCCTTGGACTGCAAGGAGATCCAACCAGTCCATTCTGAAGGAGATCAACCCTGAGATTTCTTTGGAAGGACTGATGCTAAAGCTGAAACTTCAGTACTTTGGCCACCTTATGTGAAGAGTTGACTCACTGGAAAAGACTCTGATGCTGGGAGGGATTGGGGGCAGGAGGAGAAGGGGACAACAGAGGATGAGATGGCTGGATGGCATCATGAACTCGATGGACATGAGTCTGAGTGAACTCCGAGAGATGGTGATGAACAGGGAGGCCTGGTGTGCTGCGATTCATGGGGTCACAAAGAGTCAGACACGACTGAGCAACTGAACTGAACTGAACCACAATAGTATTAGCAATGTTTGTGATCCAAAATATAAATTATGGATATTACAGCACAGTTTTACAGGTACTGCAAAATATTTATGATCATCAGCTCTTCAAATTTATAATAATCATCAAACTTACAGCAATTTCTTATTATTTAATGCATTAATAAGAAGGCACATATATTCTTGTATCACAACATCCTTTAAAATGTTTTGATAAGCAGATTGAACATAATTCATTATTTTATAATCATATGCATGCTAGCTGACGCTTTTTAAAATGTTTTCCTGAGACAAGGCTTTACCAGACTGTCAAAGGGCCCCTGGAGTTTGACAGCTTCTAAAAGTTATTCCCAATAACTTGGTAGAATTATAAATCTGTTGGCTCAGAACCAGAGATGCCTCACTGGCTGGGACATGCATCAAAGACAAGCAATAGCAGGTCATGAGGTATGACTAGGAAATGGCGAGAGAGAACAGAACAAGATGGAGCTACTCAGATCATCAGTAAGAAATACTTAGCCAGCAAATGCACCAGGCAGCCAGGCTTGACACATACCATGGAACAGCCCGCACTCTCAGGAGAGGACAAGTGCACAGTCACCCCGACACCAGTGAGCCAGCGGGCTATCCCAGCCACTCTCCAAGCCCTTTACCACCACTCCTGTTCAGAACACAGAGAGAAGCCTTTCAACCACAGGTGAAAGAACTGCAGAAGGGGATGCTCAGAACAGATATGCTGATAGAGCAGCATGTTATATGGCTTTTCCGGAATAAGACCTGCCCTTGAAACATACAGAAAGGAGAAATTAATGTCCCTTCATGTGATTAGATCTTAGAAAAGTGGTCATCAGGTAATGTTATTGAGGGAAAAGGGTGACAGAAATCAGCATTCATTGACCACCGAAGTGCCAAGCTTCTAGGTGAGTATTTTATGGGCAACACTGAATCTGGTAGCAGTAGCCAACAATTTGGCAATAGGAGAGTAGAGACTCACAGGGTCACATTATCAGAGCTAGAAGTGTCCTCAGACATCACCCCTCCAAGTTCCTCACTTTGCCCATGAGAAAACTGAGGCCAAGAAAGGAGCGAGAACAGACCAGAGACTCTATATTCTTTTCTGCCTCCTCCTCTAACCTCTTCCCAATGCCCCACGAAGCCTCTCATATAAGCAATCATATGCGTGTATTCTCTAAGCAATTAAGCTCTTTATTGAAAGTCAGAATATACCGTGAACCAGTATGCCTCGGTCTGCAAACTAATGTGTGCAGAAAATGAGTTAAGAAGAGCTGCTTTTCTGAGTTTCTTTTTTGAGATTCTAATTCTACTGGAATTGAGAAAAATTAGTTATCAGTCAGTTTGCTCTCCTTTTCTGAAATGATATCTAAGTGCCAGGGAACCAGTATGGGGGAAGCAGCTGGTCTGAGACATCATGTATGCAGTCCAGCATCAGAGGAGATGTTTGTCATCACGTGGGGAATTCCATCCCATATATGCCTGTCACCACTGGCCACACATTTCTGTCCATGTTCTCCTGGTGCATGCATCTCTGGGCTACTTCTGTGCCATAGACAGAGACACGGGATCCGGTGCCAGCAACACCACGGAGAGCTTCGTGACTCTGGGTCACTGCCCAGACTCGCTCTGCAGCCATCGCCTCGCCACCTCTTCGTGGCTCTCTCCGTGTGGATGACCTCCCTGCTCTTACGTTCACAAAGCTTTCTGAGGATTTGCAGACCACGCAGACCTATTCCTGGGATCTAGAAAGTAAGGTTTCCCTCTCTGGAGCTACCATCCTAACAGCATCCCACTTGTCTGCATCCAGAGGAATTTCTAGTCTTAGGGATAAAAGAGAAACAATCCCTTTCTTCTCTTGGTTTACCTAAAGTTCTGTCTGGTTGCCTAATGTCACAGATAATTTAGAAATTAAATCAAAGGGGACCAATGTCCCTGTGATATCCTGTCACTGAGGCAAGGAGCACAGGCGACAGGCTCACATCAATAAGGATGAGGAGGAAAATGTATGGAAATAAATGAAGAAGTATGTTCATTTCTGCTGTGGTTTATCACCAAAGATTAAAATCAATGGAAAATAAGGAGGGAGTAAAAGAAACCCATTAGGAGGCGCGTTTGTAATTCATCAAGCTATGAAAAAGAGCACTTTCTCTTTTTTGTAACTATACTGAATAACATGATGCAGTAATATTTTAAACAAACATAAACAGTTTATCGGGCTGGTCTCAGTGGTAAAGAATCCACCTGCTAGTGGAGGAGACGGAGATGCAGGAGAGGTAGGCATGATCCCTGGGTCTGGAAGATCCCCTGGAGGAGGGCATGGCAACCCACTCCAGTATTCTTGCCTGGAGAATCCCATGGACAGAGGAGCCTGACGGGCTGCGGACCATGGGGTCATAAAGAGTCAGACACAACTGAAGTGACTGGGCATGCACTACACAAACAGCTTATCCTTAATATCAGAGCTTTATTTCTCCTACTTATTTGGTGAACTTTTACAACCTCTTTCTCATATTGAGGGTGCCTCACCTGCAGGCCCAGCTACTCTTACTGATTCAACTTTTAGGAGGTGAAGCACTTGGAATTGATCTGTCCATTTAGTAATGTACTTAGGCATCAGAAATTCTCTTATAACAACACAGAATATCACTTTATTTAACTCCTGCTCACCTCAATCACGAGAGTCACATTTTCAGCAATCAGAAATGAACAAACTTCTGAATCCTTGAGTTTGTTCAAAAAGTACTCTAATAAATTGACCTGAATTTAAATTCTCCTTTTGTTGTCATAAAAACATTAATGAGCTGCTAGTCTTGGAGGTGTTTAATATATCATTGTTGATTAGCTTATTTATGAAGGGGAGCGCTGGAGTTTTCTGACTACCCTTCTAGAATTTTGCAAATAATTTAAAATATGATCTTCATGTGTGCCTGGATGAAAAGTAGGTTTTGCAGAGGCAAATGGAAAGCATGTTTAAAAGACTTATCTTGTTCCTACACATAACCTCTCACAAAGTCAGTTAGAAGACAGTAGTGGTGGTGGTGGTGGTGGTTTAAGGCACTAAATCATGTCCGACTCTTGCGAACAATGGACTATGGTCTGCCAGGCTCCTCTGCCCAGGGGATTCTCCAAGTAAGAGTACTGGAACGGGTTGCCATTTCCTTCTCCAGGGGTTCTTCCCAACCCAGGAATCAAGCCTGGGTCTCCTGCATTGCACGCAGATTCTTTACTGACTGTGCTATGAGGGAAGTCCCTGGAAGATGATGCCACTCTGATAATTTGAAAGGAACAAGACATTTTCAACTAACTCCACATTTATCTTGAGGAACCCTGTGGGCATATTTTTTAAAGGTGAAACTTGCATGGTCCATGGCTTTTTGTTTCCAGGCAAGGATTTTTGTGGTACTAATTATGAACTAAAGAGCCTAATTATATGGTCCTCAGAGAGCCTGGAATCCTGCCCAAAGTTAGAGGGGCAGAGTTTGAAGCAAAGTTTGGTTCACGCAGCTCCTACTCCTTCTGACTATTGGATTCTTATTTATTGCAGCAGATTTATCATGTGCTAGATAATTTCACATTCATGGCTTTTCTAGTGCTCAATTTATCAAGGAGAGCAGAGCCACCTCCTCCTGTATTTTATCGCAAGTACCATCAGGGTAGGAATGACAGGTTCTCTTTCCCCTGCAGTGACTCTGCCGCTAAATCATAATTCATAATGACGCATCTTTTCTGGGTTCAATTTTTAACGTTGTTTCCCTTTTTGGAATGCTTACATAACAGGAGAAAAGAGGGCATTATATATGAGTTGCATCCGTATCACTCTTGTGTTCTCTATGAGAGGATGAAACCAGATAGCTGAACAATACTCAGTGATTTCAGCGACTCACTTTGGATTTTTTTTTTTTTTTTGAAGTTGTGCACTTTTTCATCATCAAAGACAAGAAAAATGAGGATAAAGGTGATGAGGGCTAACGTCATGACTTTCACTTTCCTTCCAAGTTTAAACTGTGAGGTGGCTAGTGATATTGCACATTGATTACATGGTCCACAAGCAGTTAGAATGGGGGCCATATGGATTAGTGAAGGGTCATTATCCATCAGCAAATGAAGCTCCCTTCTTATGCTTTTCCACATGCTGTGAATAGGCTTCCCAGGTGGTACAGCTAGTAAAGAATCCACTTGCCAATGTAGGAGACACAAGAAACATAGGTTCAATCCTTGGGTAGGGAAGATTCCCTGGAAAGGGCAATGGCAGCCCAGTCTAGGGTTCTTGCCTGGGAAATTCCATGGACAAAGGAGGCTGGCAGGCCCCAGTCCATGGGGTGGCAAAGAGCTGGACACAACTGAACACATATGCACCCATGCTGTGAATACAGTTATTAATAAAATCCATTTTACTTTAGACAAGAACAACAGATCCTCTCATTTTTTTTCTGGAAAACAACGCTTGTTCTTTCTTAATACTTCTCTCTCTCAAACCTTCACTTACTTGGAGAAGGTTTACCTGTGCAAGGTGAGCCCAGGATGTAGTTGACTTCCGTATGGAACATTAACTTTGATGATTCCCAGTTTCATTTCCATCAAAGTTACTGTAGATTTTCCAAAGACATTTTCAATAAGGGTGAATATTAGAGAGTGGTGATCTTTCCAAGAAAGCTCAAAATATCTCCTTCAGATGCTCTTCTAGTGAAACCAGATGGCTATGCCCATCAAGTGACTTTCAACAAGGCACTTCTCTCTGGGCCTCTGGTGCCTCAGCTGTAGATGAAGGACAATTCTTGCTTCCAATTGTAAGATTCCTTGACTAACAATTGTCTAGTCTTCTCTACTTTGTTGCAAAAACAAAAATATTGTGTTATCTGCTTGGATTTAATGACTCGTTTTGATTAATATAAACTGTGACTGTCAGGACTTCCTTCCAAAATCTTTGTCAAATTCATCTGGTCTCTTTTGTCTATACTTTATAAGTATAGATCTATAATATTTGGACAATAGGACAACATTTTTTAAAAACTTCAGAGGTTTAAATGAGAGTTTTGTATCCTCAAGAGTTGTGAATGGGTCAGCACTCAGAATAATTGCATAAACACAGTGACTTGTTATTAGTTTGGCAAAGCTTTTAACATAGTATTAGAAAGTTAATAGCTGTTTGGAAGCATTTTAGAAATCAGTTATTATCTACCCACTCTGAGTTAAATTCTTGTTTCACTCTAATGGTGCCCTAAATTGCTCATTGAAACCAAACTGAATCCTGAGGTTAACATAAACTTGATGTTTCTATCTTATATAAGAAAAAATTATAATCAAGACTAGATGACTTTAGGATCATCCAATAGGTCATGGGTTAATTTTTCAAGAAAAAAAAAAAGCCCAACAGATTAAATTAAGCTATCAGATTCACTTTCATTGGAAAAAGAAAAACTTGATCTAGAACAATTCAATATTTTCAAGCAACTTAGTGAATAAATTAGACCAATAAAACATTGAAATCACTTGCTGCAAAATGCCCCTAAAACATGATTTGGGTAGGAAAATGCTTGATATACACTCAGTAAATGTTAGCTCTCAGCAATACGATTATTAGGGAGTCTGCGGCGCTGCTTTCATCCTGGAGAAAGTTTTACCACTGACAAACAGTCAATAACCACAGTTCTTATTTCTTGTCTGTTCTGCCTTGAGAAGGATTTACTGGTGAGAAATATATTCCCCTTCCTCACAAACATTAATGAGGTGTGGTGTTCTGGATTTTGTGGTTGTTGTTCTAGTTCAGTTTTTTATTTTTTATTATTTTTTGACAAATATTCTAAGACTCTTGAGAGTCCCCTGGACTGCAAGGAGATCCAAACCAGTCCATTCTGAAGGAGATCAACCCTGGAATTTCTTTGGAAGGAATGATGCTAAAGCTGAAACTCCAGTACTTTGGCCACATCATGAGAAGAGTTGACTCATTGGAAAAGACTCTGATGCTGGGAGGGATTGGGGGCAGAGAGGAGAAGGGACGACAGAGAATGAGATGGCTGGATGGTATCATGGACTCGATGGACGTGAGTCTGAGTGAACTCCGAGAGATAGTGATGAACAGGGAGGCCTGGTGTGCTGCGATTCATGGGGTCACAAAGAGTCGGACACAACTCAGCGACTGAACTGAACTGAACTGAGCTGAACTCAATCCCCAAACAAGTGTTCTTTAAAGCCAATGGTGTCTGCTTTCCCATTTAAAACCAAAACCCAGTTTAAGTGTTACACTATGTACCGTAGTATTCCCTCGTGGAATTATGTTCCTGTTGCCTCATCTAAGTTTACAACCAAAACAGGAGATAAAGGGAGTGCAGGGCTCAATAAAAATATGCATATACTATAATTAGTCTATGTAAAACATTATAAGCATGCATGTGTGCGTATAGCCATGTGTGTATACATATCTATACACATAAATATGAATTCAATTTAAAAAATTATATGCTTAAAGAGATGGGAAGATAGATTATTTTTATCATTTGCTTTGAGGAATATACATGACTTCTACAAGCAGTATAAACAACAAACTTAAGTATCTCTGGTGATGGTTAAACAATATGAATGTACTAAATACCATATCACTGAACTGTACACTTAAAAATTGTTAAAATAGTAAGTTTTATATGTGTCTTACTATAATAAAAATGTTCATAATAAAGAATGTCAAATCTACGAAGAGGGCTTCCCTGGCAGCTTAGCTGGTAAAGAATCTGCCTGCAATGCAGAAGACCCCAGTTTGATTCTTGGGTAGAAAAAATCTGCTGGAGAAGGGATAGACTACCTACTCCAGAACTCTTGGGCTTCCCTGGTGCCTCAGCTGGTAAAGAATCTGCCTGCAATGCAAGAGACATGGGTTCAATCCCTGGGTTGGGAAGATCCCCTGGAAAAGGGAACAGCTACCCACTCCAGTATTCTGGCTTGGAGAATTCCATGGACTGTAGTTCATGGGTCAAAAAGAGTCGGACACAACTAAGTGACTTTCATTTTCACTCTAAGAAGCAATAACGAGTAATAATCACCATTTAAGGGCAAGTACAATTCCCACAAGACCATCTACCCCTTGTACACCTATTATCCCTGGATCCCAAATTGAGGTCTAGAGAGGACATGCCCAGAAGCTCAGTTTGCTCTATGGTACTCCCAGGGAATGGATGAAAGTAAGATATTCCCAGCTTGAATCTGGCTACAAGACCATTTTGGAAGAGTGTGTGTTGCTGAGAGAGTACAAGTCTCCAGCTGCAAATTCAAAATATTTCTATGTGATGAATTTGGTGGGAATGTGGAGATGGGTCACCTAAAGACATATATGTTACCCAGAATTATTCACAGTTCATATATGACTATTCTCTCTACAAATTTGTGGTTACACTATGCATATTGCTAAGGTCTCCTCTTCTCACTGTGCACACTTTCAATGACATTAAATATTCTTTCAAGTAGTAATTTTACAGCCACCTCCAGATGTATCGTATTACTTAACAAATCCCTTATGCTTAATCCTTTAGATTATTTCCAGTTTTTCTCCATTATAAATAGGATTGCTATGAGCACTGCTCTTCAAGTACCTTTTTTTACCCACTCTGTGGGCAATGGCATTCTCCTACTTTTTTTTTCTATTTTGATTAATAAGCTTTATTTGTTTAGAACATGTTTGGGTTCATAGTAAAATTGAACAGAAAGCACAGTTCCCATTTAGCCCGTCCCCACACATGCACAGCGCCCCTACTGTCAGCATTCCATACCGCAGTAGTGTATTTGTTAACAATTCATGAAGCTACATTGACTGACTCATCATTATTATTCAAAGTCCATAGTTTTATATTAATGTTCAGTCTTAGAACACCTTTTTAATATCAAAATATGTCATCCCTTTGATAAATATATTTATCCTTAAGATAAATCCTGTGAAGTGTAATTGCTGAGAATCAAAGGATATGAACATGAGACAAAATTTTACACATGTATTTTGAGTGTCCGTTTCTCACCAAGTTTAAACCTGAGACATTTTCCAGTGTGGCACAATAATTTTCAGTCCAACATATATGGATTCAAACCCCAGCTCTGGACTGCCTTGCATGCTGTGTTTTTGTGCAACTCGATCTCTACACTTCAGTTCCTTCACATGAAAAATGGGGATAATTAGACCCACTTCAGATGATCATTATGAGAACTAAATGAAATCATGTGTTTAACCTGCTTAGCACAGCTCCTAGTATCAACTGGCTATTTTTGCCAAGAATTTGCTTGACATCAAGGCTGTACACTGAGTCAAAGTTCTGAAAGTAGGAGCTCTTTCCTGACATTTTAATAAGATACACCACACATAGAGCACCTCTGTCCTCTCTAGAACACCCACTTTGATCTCAGAGATTATCGGTGAAGATCTAGGCCATCCAATCACATGACTGTATGACCAGCCTACCTGCGTAATCCACAGTATGTTGAATGGGATGAGTTGATCCCAGTTCATCCTTACCTCCCCCTCCTGGCCAGTATTTGCTGTGGGTGATACACTTCCTCACTCCCTTTGAGCTTAGCCATGTGACTTGCCTCTGCCACTGGACATGAGCAGATATAAAGTCTACCGCGCCTGCTCAGAAGTTCCCAATGAGCTCATGATGTTTGACTCAGCTTCCTGGGTTCCTTCCTGCACCGTGAGGGAAAGCCTGACCCTGTGCGGTGGCTCTTCGACCTGCACCCTGGACATGAAAGGCATGAGGGTCGGACTTGAGCTCCACTGAAACAACCCACACACCAACCTGGGACAAATTAATCTGTGCTGATGTCAGCCACAAGGTTTGGGGGTCCAGGCTGGCTAATACCCACAGTTGTTCATTTCTACCAATGGAGGCATGCTTGACGGCAGAACAGAGACATCGAGGGGGAGGAAGGTGACTCTTGAGGGGGCACATTTGCTCTGAGACATTTACTAAAAGCAGAGTCACCACAGTGACCCAGCCTTCCTTTCCTCATAATAAAGGCAAGGCACCACAGAGTGTTAGCAACGAGAAGATGGTTGAAAAACCGGAGCCAAAGCCCCAAGGTGGCCAGGCTGGTAATGGAAGTTGGCCTTGTCTCACTTTGGCTATTTCTCTCCAGCAGTGATTTACAAGGTGATAAAGAACTTCAAGCCGCAAAAGGTACTTAGGCTGTTAAAAACCAGCTTTTTATGATCCCTTGTTCTTTATAGTACATGTTGTTTCATTAATCAAATGCTTATTCTATTACAAGTCCCAAACCTTTAAGATGGTGGGACATTTCATTTTTATTGCTCTGGAGTGGCATTAAAATCCACATGGTCCCTAGCAGGGCACTGGTGAACACTTAGTGTGTGGGCTCTTTGCATCTTCTGTCTTCTTTGACCCTATCTATTTTGGACTTCAAAAAAAAAAATTTTTTTTTTTTTTTTTGCTATTTGCTTCATGACAGTACTGGAATAAATGCTGAGAAAATTAGCTAAAACTCTTTTTGTTCCATAGCCATGTGTTTGAAGTCGAGAACTAGTCACTGATGTCATAACCAAGCACACGGGCTCCCATGGTGCACCTCATCTCTTCTGGCCTGAGCTTCAGCTAGCTCTGTCTTATCCTCAACTGGTAAAATCAGATGCGTCCATCTAGTCAGCCAGGAGCAAAGCCTGTTGGAGTCTTTCTCTCTCTTGTCAAACGTGGGTTTTATCCTGGAATTTCTTGTTGTGCATTTTTATGACTAAAGTGATTAATCTGTCATTTTCCAGTTTTTATTTTTAGATTGTTCTAAGTAATAATATTTACACCTATCCATTTATAATTTATAATCATTTTATAACAGCCACCTCAAATTATTCCTTAGATGAAATAGGTATTAGATAAGTAGAAAGATAAACTGATAGAGACATAGATCAACTAATATGAACAACATTTTTTCAGAGAATTATAATGAATAAATATTTCAAAGCCTTTAGAAGGCGTTTCCAGACAAATGCAACACCTGTCTTAAAAGTGCCTGGACTATAAAAGAAAAGATTAAAAAAATTTTTTTAAGAAATGGCAGGCTTTGATAAACAGAACCTATTGAGAGAAAGGAAGAAAGGAGGTGCAGAGAGAGGGAGGGTGGAAGAAAGGACTAGTAATCTCCATCAAAAACTGGGAACAGAGGAACAATATTGAGAAGCAAAGAATCCCTCCCAATTTCATTCCAATGGGAAGGGGAATCCACGTCTGATCAAGGTGTTGGCAGGGCCACCCTCCCTCTGAAGACTCTTAGTAATTTTCAGTGCGTCTTTACTGGTTGCTTCCTCTGACTTCAAACAGGCATAGTTCTCCCACACTGGGGGAAAAATGTGTAATGAGCCATCTCTCCCCCTCATATTTGCCATTTCGATTTACAACGAAACTTTTAATGTTTATAAACCTCAGTTTGCTCCACACTCTGCTGAAGGTGGTTTCTCGAAGCTGGCAAGGCATCGTGAATCCCCCATCTACTGCTTCATGTTCCCTTCCTTTGATCTCTTTATAAAATTTGACTCTAATGACTCCTTTATTCTTAAAAACCTTTGCCCTGACAATAATTTCTCCTCCAATCCATCACACCATTCCTGTTCAGTCTCCCTCTCTGGCTCTCTCTCCCTCCACCATCTATCATGGCATCGAGTCCCAAAGAGCATTCTCTCTCCTCCTCTCTCCCTTTGAGTGCTCACTGGTTTTCATGTTAAATATGGGGATGATCCTAAAACATCTGTCTCTAACACAGACCTCATGTGGATGTTTCATCCCCTATAGTAAATTTCCTCTGGGATGGCCAAGTGCTCTGTTTCACCTCCAAGTGCTATTCCCCAAACATTTTCTATGCTCTTCTTATCAGACCAATCAAAGCACCTTCCTTTCTAGTCCAAGTTCCTGAGTCTTAATCTAGCCCCGCATCACCACTCACGTGGATTATTACAGTTGATTCCCCTTAGATGGTCTGAGACCAATCTGCCTTCTCTGCTCTGCCATGAAGACCAGGGGCCTTTGAACCAGCCATGGACTTAGAATCAACTATGGCAGGTATAATGATTTAGTTGTAAAGCCCTATGCCTGGTCTCTACACATACAGTAGGTCTTAGGTAGGGCCCCAAACTTTATATTAAAAAAACAGGTTATATTGATTTCCTAAGTCTATGATAATGAAGTATCATAAACTTGGTGGCTTAGAAGAACTGAAGTGTAATCTTGTTTCACTGTTCTGGAGGCCGGAGGTCTATTGGCAAGGCTGTGTTCCCTCTAAAGGCACAGGGAGAGATCTCTTCCAGCCCTCTCTCTCTGCCTGGTAGCCTCAGGCATTCCATGCTTGAGATGCCCATCTTCCCCCTATGTCTTCACACCTCCCTCTGTGTGTGTCTGTCTCTGAGTCCAGATTTCCCCTTTTTATATGGCCATCCGTTATAGCGAACTAAGGTCCATTCTAATGGCTTCCTTTTAACTCGATTACTTCTGTAAAGAAGCTATTTCCAAATAACATCACATTCTTAGGTACTGGAGGTTAGGGTTTCAATATATCCTTCTTTGTGCTGTGCTCAGTCGCTTCAGTGTGTCCAGCTCTTTCTGACCCTGTGGACCGTAACCCACCAGGCTCCTCTGGACATGATTCTCTAGGCAAGAACACTGGAGCGGGTAGCTGCTTCCTCCTCCGGAGGATCTTCCCAACCCAGGGATTGAATCTACGTCTCTTATGTCTCCTGCTTTGGCAGGTGGGTCTTTACCACTAGTGCCACCTGGGAAGCCCTTTCTTTCAGTTCAGTTCAGTCGCTCAGTCATGTCCGACTCTTCACGACCCCATGAATTGCAGCACGCCAGGCCTCCCTGTCCATCACCATCTCCCAGAGTTCACTCAGACTCACATTCATTGAGTCAGTGATGCCATCCAGCCATCTCATCCTCTGTCGTCCCCTTCTCCTCCTGCCCCCAATCCTTCCCAGCCCTTTCTTTGGGAGGACACAATTCAATGCATACCATAACTAATCCCTGCTGCTGCTGCTGCTGCTAAGTCACTTCAGTCATGTCCGACTCTCTGCAACCCCATAGATGGCAGCCCACCAGGCTCCCCTGTCCCTGGGATTCTCCAAGCAAGAACACTGGAGTAGGTTGCCATTTCCTTCTCCAATGCATGAAAGTGAAAAGTGAAAGTGAAGTAGCTCAGTCGTGTCTGACTCTTAGCAATCCCATGGACTGCAGCCCACTAGGCTCCTCCGTCCCTGAGATTCCCCAGGTAAAAGTACTGGAGTAGGGCACCACTGCCTTCTCTGTAAGTAATCCCTACCACACCATAAATCTGTAAACCACTGACATAGATCAAGGGTCAGCACATTACAGTCATCCTTCAGTATTCACAGGGGAATGGTTCCAGAACCCCCTCCTAACTACCAAAATCTGTGGTTACTCGTCTTTCAAATAAAATGTCATAACACATGCACAATAATATTTGCATAATGTTTGTACACATAATATTTGCATAATCTCTGACACATCCATTCACTTGAAATCACCTCTAGATAATTTATAAAACTTCTTAACACAATGCAAATGCTACGTATTTGTGTTTGGGGACTTTCTGGAATTTTTATTTTTCAAATATTTCTGATCCTCAGTTGCTTGAATTCAGAGATGTAGAACCAGCAGTTACAGAGGGCCGACTGGACATCCCACCAGCCAAAAGTCCCACCTGTTTTATAGGGACACAGCCACATATACTTAATTGTATTTTATCTCTGGCTGTCTTCATGCTATAACAGCAGACTTAGTATTTGCAACTGAGGCTGCGTGGCCCCAGATCCTACAATAGACGGAGAGAAAGCTTGCAGGTCCTGGCCCTATACCACTGCTATCCAAAGTGAGGGCAGGTAACACTGATGGAAGTAGAGGTTTTTTTTCCCAGGTAGCTCAGCTTTAAAGAATCCACCTGCAATGCAGGAGACCCCTGTTCGATTCCTGGCCCAGGAAGATCCCCTGGAGAAGGGACAGGCTACTCACTCCAGTATTCTTGGGCTTCTCTGTGTCTCAGACAGTAAAGAACCCACCTACAATGTGGGAAAACTGGGTTTGATCCCTGGGTCGGGAAAATGCCCTGGAGGAGGGCATGACAACCCACTCCAGTATTCTTGCCTGGGAAATCCCATGGACAGAGGAGCCTGGCGGGCTGCAGTCCATGGGGTCGCAAAGAGTTTGACATGACTGAGCAACTAAGCACAGCACAGCACAGCACAGCATATACGGAACCAAATAACATCTAGTCATATAGTGAGACACAAATTTCCTTCTTAATTTTCTTTCTATTGTTATGGTTCATGAAGGACAAAGTTTGTTTTGTTGCAGATCTTTATTACCTCTTTAGAATATGTTTATCTTTATGTCCAAAAGAGAATAGACTTCAGACTTAGAAATGTAGACAGAAAATGGTACCTACCTAGAATTCACCATTTTAAATTTTTTCTTTATTTTCTTTATTTTTATTTATCTATATGTTGATTTATTCATTTATATTTAATGTTTGTTTCCATTAATGACAAGTGGTATTTGTTTTTCATGTATAAGTAGTGATGCAATTTCCTTTGAAAATAGACCAATTAAATAGAAGAATAATATAAGGAGAAAGATAAAGCAATATGTAGAAGAAAATCCCAAAGGTACTCACTACTGGCTAGTTTTTGAAACACTGCCCCTGTCTAA
>SJYC01028141.1:0-25999 GCA_006408675.1 Madoqua kirkii | reverse complement strand
TATTTGTTTTTCATGTATAAGTAGTGATGCAATTTCCTTTGAAAATAGACCAATTAAATAGAAGAATAATATAAGGAGAAAGATAAAGCAATATGTAGAAGAAAATCCCAAAGGTACTCACTACTGGCTAGTTTTTGAAACACTGCCCCTGTCTAATGTCTCGTCATTTGCATGATGTCTCTCCCCAGCTCTAACTTCACTGAGTTTCCTCCTCACTCTAATATTCAAGGCCATCTACACTCTGTTGCCACCCAGCACCTACAATTTTGGCCAATCACTGCCTGCACTAGACGTAAACCAGCCGTGAGCCAGGCTCCCTGGCCTCCCTCTCTCCACTGATCACATAATGGCCTTTTCATCTGTCACTCAATTCAAATACTTTTCTCATAATTTAGTACTATTTTCCCCATGTCTTGCTCTCTTCTCTTTGTCTTGACTAAACCACACCCTATTCCAACAGTGAACTCAAGCCCTACTCACTGGGTTACAAGGTGACCAATGGTGTGACTTCTTGCAGATCTCTACCTGTACTTCACTGTCTGTTTGATACAAACTGGCTTTGATTCATTCACTAGATATTTACAGGGCACCTGCAGGTATGAACCTTGTCCTAGATGCTGTAAGAATATAATAGTAAACATGACATGTGAGCCCTGCCCTCACGAGGCTTTTAGTCCTTGGAGGAGGAAAGGGAAAGTTCCTCAGCCTTATCTGACTCTTTGTGACCCCGTGGACTGCCAGGCTCCTCTGTCCATTGGATTCTCCAGGCAAGAATGATGCAATAGGTTGCCATTCCCTTCTCTAGGGGATCTTCCTGACCCAGGAACTGAACCCAGGTCTCCTGCGTTGCAGGCGGATACTTTACCATTTGAGACACCAGGGGAGTCCTTGGAGGAGGAGGGACAAACAAAGCACCGTGGAGATTAAACGACTGAGTGGGGAGGCGTGGGGGAATGGGAGCCTGAGCAGGGAGGCAAAGCTTGATCAGCCTCCTCAAGGAAGTGAGAACCAAAGGACGAACTGCAGTCAGCTCGGTGAATGAGGAGCATGGGGGAAACGGGAGAGGGCTGGGGTGGAGGTGGTGAGAGGGGTGCGGGGAGAATGGCAGAAGAGGTGAAAGCAGAATCTCAAGGACAGGAGATGAGAGAGAACACGGAGGTTTAAGGAGCTGTAGGAGGACATGTCAGAAGTGGGCAGAGGTTACAGCAAGTAATGACACTGCGGAGAGTGAAGCGACTTTGGCAAGCTTACGTACTTCTTGTAATGTTGAACCCTGGAGTTTACAGGGATGCGCTCATGGGTTTAAGCCAGGCAGTGGTGTGGTCCTGTCTTATTTTGGAAAATGCACTCTGACTTCAGTGCATAGAAAGGATTGAAGAGAGACAGGAGGAAGCCCAGTAAGGAGCCTACTGCATTAACTGAAGGATGCAGCCGTCTGGGAGCAGCAATGGCTTTGGAAATAGAGGAAGAGGTTGGAGAGATATTCAGAGAGAACCCACAGGACATAGGTCGGATGTGTGGATAGAAGAAGGAAAGGTCTCGGAAGTCCCTGGACTTTGTCTGGGACAACCTGGTGTGTGGTGATGTTATTTGCTAAGATAGGAAACACACAAGGAGGAATGGAAACTGGCTGGGAGGGCTGGAGGGCGGCATGGGAAGGGAATGAGAAACTGTGAAAAGCACTGTGCCCTTTAAGCCTCAAGAGACTGTGACTCCCCACGTGGTGGTGGTACGCTGGAGGCAGTCCTGGAAACTATCCACATCACAGGGCTTTGCAGTCTTGTGAACCTGACAAAAGCTAAGAGCATGCACACTGAGTTTGCATAGAATTTTAGGGAAGTCACAGACTCCTGGACCCTAATAAGTGCTCTGATGGATAATAATAGAACCTGCAGGATTAGATGAGATAATTCAGGAAGATAATTTCATTCAGGGCAGATAATTTAAGGCAGAGCCCTAAGGAACCCAGCACCTCAAAGACACTTCATGTAGAGGGAGAAGAAGAAGCAGATTGAAAAAAATAGCCTAAGAAATGGAAGGAAAACTTTTTTTTAAGGCAGCATCTGAACAAAGGTGTTTTCAACTCAGTATCATTTTGCCCATTCATTCTAAATAACACATCTGTGTGTTCTTAAAAGGCAAGGGCCTGTACTTCTTTTGTAATCCTGGTATCTAATAATTGATTCTCATTTAGCAAATAATTCATACACAGTGCTTGCACTCTGTAGCCCAGTCATGTCTGACTCTTTGCCACCCCATGGACTGTAGCCCACCAGGCTCCTCTGTCCATGGGATTTCCCAGGCAAGAACACTGGAGTGGGTTACTGTTTCCTTCTCCAAAGGATCTTCCTGAGCCAGGGATCAAACCTGCATCTCCTACCTCAGCAGGCAGCATCTTTACCACTGATATACAGTACCTTGAACTAAATTCACAAATAATAAGGAATTAATAGGCTGAGCTTGCTATTACTTCAAAATAGTAAAGCAACTAATCAAGTAACCTATGGAATAAACACTATGTGAAACCATGGTGCAGTCTATCTAAAGCGGCCTGGGATGTAATCTCTCCTAAACACATGCTTGTGATGTGCACATGAGCCACTGGTGGAATAACATGAGCCGAATCTATTCTAGCAAAGACTGATACGGCCTACACAGAACACTCACAGTGGGAACAGTCACTGGGCCGGGAATCAGGAGAACTGGGTTCCAGCCTCGATTCTGCCAGTCAGTAAGCGGATTACCGTGGGCAGGCCTCTGCACTTCCCTGGGTCTGAGGTTAAAGTTCTGAAGTCTGGTGTCATCCACTCTGTGCCTTTAACGCTGAACATTAGCGATTCTACAGATGTTCGGACAGATGAATGCTGATAGCAAATGATCTATAAATTCTCCTTGACAGTGCACCCCTTACACACTGCAGAACAAAAGCAATTGTTCCCAAACTTTGCAAAGCTGCCAGCATGTTATTAGGTATACAAAAGATGGATTCCTTCTTTTTCTGAGAAAGTGTTTCTTCTGATTATTTTGGCCGGTGAGTAATTTCTAAGAGTGGGTGACGGTGATTAAATGCCAAATGGTTCTAATCTATTATCTAACACCACTCTGCTATTAATGGAAAGAGGGAAATGAGTAAATTCCTTGCTGATCTATACCTAGCATAAATAATAATTAATTTTCTTTATAAACCTACGTTTTCTGAATACGTTGAGAGAATAAGCAAGAAAATAAAACATGACTTTAACAACAAGCAGATGGCATTCTCCTTTCTGTGATTATGTACACTTTTGAAGTTTTACAGAAACCACACAACACTCATGCTTTCGATTATTTTTCCAGCTAACAGAGGCAGACACCAAATGCACTTTTTTCTTTATAACTGATTGCTCTTCCAGTCCAGCTCATGTGCCTGAGCTGGAAATGCACCTCCATGAAGGAAAGAGAAATAAACTTTAGCAACCTCTTGAATTGGCATCCCCAAAACTATTTGACTAAATTTAAATCATCATTTGGCTAGGTCCCCACACCCACTTTCTTTATTTTAGGGGAAAACAGGGAAAGAGAACGCAAAGAGACTGGATCCAATTAAAGCAACTTCGTCTTTTCTCTATATATTGGAAAAATTTACTGCCCTGGCAAACGTTAAGTACACATGGACTTTTCTTTTGTCTCTTCCTCTTTATCTTCTTGGCTGTATCTTTTCATGACGGTGATTAAATGCCAAATGGTTCTAATCTATTATCTAACACCACTCTGCTATTAATGGAAAGAGGGAAATGAGTAAATTCCTTGCTGATCTATACCTAGCATAAATAATAATTAATTTTCTTTATAAACCTACGTTTTCTGAATACGTTGAGAGAATAAGCAAGAAAATAAAACATGACTTTAACAACAAGCAGATGGCATTCTCCTTTCTGTGATTATGTACACTTTTGAAGTTTTACAGAAACCACACAACACTCATGCTTTCGATTATTTTTCCAGCTAACAGAGGCAGACACCAAATGCACTTTTTTCTTTATAACTGATTGCTCTTCCAGTCCAGCTCATGTGCCTGAGCTGGAAATGCACCTCCATGAAGGAAAGAGAAATAAACTTTAGCAACCTCTTGAATTGGCATCCCCAAAACTATTTGACTAAATTTAAATCATCATTTGGCTAGGTCCCCACACCCACTTTCTTTATTTTAGGGGAAAACAGGGAAAGAGAACGCAAAGAGACTGGATCCAATTAAAGCAACTTCGTCTTTTCTCTATATATTGGAAAAATTTACTGCCCTGGCAAACGTTAAGTACACATGGACTTTTCTTTTGTCTCTTCCTCTTTATCTTCTTGGCTGTATCTTTTCAGTCCAAACCAAAAGAACATTTACAGATAGAGATGGGGCATGCTTATTATCCTTGCCCAGAGCATTCTAAATTTCACATATTATCTGCTGAGGTCTCTCTGAAAGTGGAGAAACAGAAAATAATAATACTATAGTTTGAAATATGTATAAAATCCAAAGAGGTTAGTAAGAAAAATATCAATTAGGTTCATTTATTTGTTCATTCAAAAAAAAAATTTATGAAGTACCTCCTATGTCCTGGCACTCTTCTAAGGACAGAGCTACCATCTCAAGAGCTTGGTCTCATATATCAGGTTGTTACCCTCTGCACTGATGCTATGTTTTAGGGTGTATGACTTGACTAATTGTGCTTTTGTGAAGTATGCATAATCAGATTCTTCTTGGGGGTTTTGAGATGTACACTTTTTTCTATTAAAGTGTAGTAAATTTACAATATTGCACTAGTTTCAGGTGTACAACATAGTAATTCAGTGTTTTTACAGGCTATACTCCATTGACAGCTATTATAAAATATTGGCTATATTCTCGGTGCTATACAGTATGTCCTTGTACATTATTTATTTTATATATATTAGTTTGTACCTCTTAATGATTCTTTTGGAGGTGACTAAAAATTGCACTTGGAAATCTCAATTAAGCAATGCATGAAAAATGCATGTCAAGACTTCTGTTTAATTTGACATTTAACTATTGAGGCCTGTGACATACAGGTGTCTCTGAGTACCTGGCCTAGGAGTCTCTGCAAGCCAGACCCTTGTCCTTCATTTAGGTACATTCCATCACCCTTCACAGCTCCTGGCCCAAAAGGTTTTCTACACATGAAGCTATCAACACTTAATATTTTGTACTATGACTCCACCGCTGTCAGCTACTTTAAAGTAGCTTTAAATGGTGAAGTTCCAGACAATTAAAGAATAAAAGTTTCCCTCTGTTTTTAAGCCAGGCCATATGAAGAAAGCATACTTGTATGGCTGTGGTAGGGGCCTCTTGGAGAGGAACTTACCTTGTGGATGTGTGTGTGGGGGCTTGGTGGGGTGAAAGTCATCTTGATGTAGGAGATAGATGGGCTCCAGGTTAGACATTTACAACTGGACTCCTGTTTGCCTTTCATGGGGCACCAAGAAGGGTGCTTCAGGCTGGATACTTATAATGGTTAGCATTTTCTGAGACAAGAGATAGGTGGGCTTCTGTTAAGGCATGGACAATCAGCCTCCTTTTTGCTCCCCGAAATGGAAGTAATAACAGAAACAGGATGAATAGCCAGTCCTTGTCTCTTGTAACCCCTTCAGGTAATAGTCATGGTAAGGACAAAGAGGCACAAAACCCTGTTTGAGTAAAGGATTAAGGGATCTCCCTCCCAACTCTTTTGGGACAAGGGAGGCACTACACATGCGCAGAAAGGCTTCTTGTGGGTCAAAATTCAGGGGATAACACCAGACCATGATGAATGTTGCTCTTCCCAGAAGCCTTCACTTCAAGACCATCGTGGCTGAGGGGTGCATCGGGAAGAAGAAACCAAATAATTGGCCCAAAGGAAAGACAAAGACCTGGAAGAACTGCCCTATATAAATGACTTAACCACCTCTTTACTACACTCCTCCTCACTAGGGGGGGTGCCCACACTCTCTCTGGGTACGCATCTCTGCCTTGCTTCTGCCTTAACTAAATAAACTGTTTCTCTATATGCTCTCCCATTTCTTGTTGGGCTGTGTCTCTAATAAACTTTGTACCTGCATTTACAGTTTCTGCCTCTGTGATCAATGCATTTTTCACTGGGGGCAAAGACCTGGGGAAAAAATAGCTTCTAGCTTCTAGCCCTTGCTGCTCCAGTGGCTAAGATTCCTGGTTCTCATCCAGGCTACCCAGGTTCCGTTCCTGGGCAGGAAATTAAGATCTTGCTTCATGCCACTGCTCCCTGCTGCCTTGCTGAGATCAGTCTGTGAACAGAAGTCACCCAGAGGGGGCTTCTCAAAGTACACACACCAGATCTAGTCTCAGTCTTCCTGACCAGATCTCAGGTGAGAGAAGGGATGGATTTTCAGGGGGGTCGAGTCCCTCTGTGTAATCTACGTACGGTGTGGAACCTTTACAACATGTGGATTTTAAAATATGTGGAAAAAGCTAGGATACAATCCAGAATTAAGAGGCCTGCACTGGAGGGAGAAGGCTTCGTTCAGTCTTTGTATTTCAGACACCCTTTTCTTTAGGCAAAAAGTCGCCCAGGGAACAATGGGAAGCTGGACTCTGATCTCCCGTCTAATTTTCAAATTGATGATTTAATTGAGTGCTTCCAGCACGGATGTAGAGAAGTCTCCTGACTCATTAGCATTAATGGAATGAGCAGCCATTAATTAGAGAGAGATTAGTTTAAACAAAAAGGGATTAATTTTAGATTCACTTATTACCCTTTCCATTGTTAGTACTATAGAACCCTGTTGTGGGGGGATAAGGACAAGAGAATTGGTGATCAGGCAGAATATGAATCAATTAACAGATATATTACATGCCTCCTCTGTGCAAGAATCACTGTGTATAGGATGACATAAAGATAAAGCATGATAGAACTGAACACACACACACACAGAGATGGAGAGAGATGAGAAAGACAGAGTCTAAGAAAGAGAACGAGACAGAGTCATTTTTACATTTACATTTTTCTTCCTTTGTTATAGAATTTTGCTTTTTTCTTTAAACCTCTCCCTTCAAACATAGAGCTTATCTAGAAACAATTTTTTTCCTGCCCTAAAATCATTAAATTCTCTGGAGACAGCTTGAAAAGTATCAATATTAGATTTTTCCCAATTGAACTTATTTGCATACAGCATAGCAGAATGGTTCTCAATCCTATTAGACTAGGGCCCTCTTTAAAAAATATAACACCCCATTTATTACCCTGAAATGAAATCCTTTGATAATAAAATCTACCTGGAACCTGATTTATTTTAAAAAATCTTTAAATTTGTTGTCTTTTAAAAAACATGAAACATTAGTAGTATGATAGTAAACAGAGGTGGTTTCCAAACTTAAAAAATTAATATAATGCTGTTATAGTAATATATAAAAGAAAAGCAAGTAAAGAAAGAAATGCATTTTAGGCATAAATAGTATACAATTCATTTTCTTGATTCTTTTCCTTTTACATATAATAAGGTAATTTTCAGATATCTCATCCTAAAACGGTGAAGAGTTTTAAAAAGAAATACTTTCATGTACATAACTAAGAAATCAGATGATCGCAGTTTCTTCACCAGTGATTCCTAACCTTTGCTGGGACAGACCCCTATGATCACCTGAAAGGTCTTTTCCCAGGAAAAATGTACAAATGCACAAAAGCTCTTGTACACAAACATTTCCTACATTTGATGACCCCAGAAATTATCTGTGATCCTGATTAAGACCCTCTGATAGTCCAATGATGAAATGTTTCAGCATCATTTTCAAATGCAAATATTCTAGACTCACTGTCTACCTCTGAATTCCAGTTGTCTGATGAGTAAATTCTATACTTAATCAGGCATGTAACTATCAAGGTTTAGTTTATGATTTAATAATGTCTCTACATAAGCAGAACCTTAAAGAATCATCTACTGGCCACATTTTAAAAAACCATTGTAAAACATGACAATTATATGAGCATAGCAAGATACAGTAAATCCTTCTCATCCTGGTTCACTTCATGCAAAAGTTGAGTAGAAACAGACTTATTTTGTACCTTTTCCTCAAGTGTGAAAATTTCAGATAAACACATGTGAGTCCCTCCAAATTGCCACCGTATCCTGTGAACAGCTTTCCAAGAGGAAGAGGGCTCTCATCACCTATCTTGGCCTTCCCTTTCCCTATCACCACTCATCTATTTGTTATACACCACCTTTAATTTTCAAGTTACTGCATTGCGTTTTATCGTATGTTCATCTTTAGCTAGCACGTACACGGGCTTAACATGTGCCAGGAATTGTTTCAAGCACTTCCCTGATACTGGAAGTGAAAGTGTTAGTCGTTCAGTCATCTCCAGCTTTCTGCAACCCCGTGGACTGTAGCCCACCAAGCTCCTCTGTCCACGGGATTCTCCAGGCAAGAATGCTAAAGTGGGTTGCCATTCTCTCCGCCAGGAAATCTTTTCAATCCAGGGATCAAAATTGCATCTCTTACATATCCTGCATTGGCTGGCAGTTTCTCTACTATTAGCACCACTCAGGAAGCCCTAAATGGCAGCTTACTGATTGCCAATCTCCTGCACACCCTTCCTCTCTCCACCTTAAATTAAGAAAACCATAAAACCCAGAAGGAGGAGAAAAATATAATATAATCCATATTATCCATGCTTTTGACATAACGAAGAAGCCAATTGCTTTGATCTTTAAACTACCTATGGGTCAATCAGAATCTCAGTCAATGCCATAGTCATTCATGAAAAAAGAATCAAGCAAAGTGATGAAGTTAGACAAAGCACAGACAATGTAACAATGTCACCCTCAAAAGGAGAAAGTCCAGCATCAAATGCCAAAATACATAACAGCACTAGAGACAAAAAGGACCCCTGGTGCTTGCATCCCTGGTGGCTCAGACGGTGGCTCAGAATGTGTCTGGAATTGCAGGAGACCTGGGTTCGATCCTTGGGTCAGGAAGATCCGCTAGAGACGGAAATGGCAACCCACTGTAGTATTTTTGCCAGGAGAATTCCTTGGACAGAGGAGCCTGGTGGGCTACAGTTCATGGTGTCACAAAGAGTTGGGTAAAACTTAACAACTAACACTTCAAAAACTTGTAGGTCCAAATGTGGCCATCTAGAATTGCATCTACAGGGATAATCAGATACAAGGAGAAGAGGAAGTGAAGGAAAGAAGAAAACAAAGGAAAATTGAGTACTCTGAGAAAACAAAACTGAGAGAAG
This sequence comes from Madoqua kirkii, assembly GCA_006408675.1. Taxonomy (NCBI): domain Eukaryota; kingdom Metazoa; phylum Chordata; class Mammalia; order Artiodactyla; family Bovidae; genus Madoqua; species Madoqua kirkii. The sequence continues at coordinate 16,760 of SJYC01028141.1, read as the reverse complement.
CACCTAACCTTCCCCTATTCCCCCAAAACTGTCTATTAAAAAGTCACAGAAGAGGACAAAACGACAGAAAAGAGTGTATTGAACCATAAAACCTGCGGGTAAAACATAAAGGATTTGAAAAAACCAACCACCTCCATTTAAAATTACTGTAAAAAAATAAAAAAGGTGTAATACACGTAATATAGTATTCATCATTAAGTGTACAGTTTAGTGGCATTAATTATATTCATAATGTTATACAACTGTTATCACAGTCTATTTCCAGAACTTTTTCATCACCCCAAACAAACTCTGTACCCATTACCTCTGACTAGGGAAAGATTTCTAACTTATTTAAATCCAGATGCAACGAAATAATTCTGATTGCTTAACAATAAAATTTGCATGACAAAATCAAAAGATAAATAAATGAAGATAAAATATTAGTAATATAATCACAGATAAATTATTAATCCTCCTAATGTACAAAGAACTTTTCAAACTAGGATAAAATGACCAGAAATTCTATAAAAAATTGGCAAAAGACAACAAAAGTTAATTTTTCGAGGATAGGAAAAAATAGTCTGAAAGCATATGGAGATGGAAAGATTTTTAAATATCCCCCATTAGGCAAATTAAAACAAATACAGAAAGACAAATACAGAAAGAAAGACCACAAGAGGGATTCTAGAACAGGAAAGAGATCTTCTTAGAATAGTACTGATGGAAAAGGCAGGCCATTTATCCAGGGTCTGGGAATGTAAGTGGCTGGGGCTTCCCTGGTGGGTCAGATTGTAGAGAAGCTGCCTGCAATGCAGGAGACCTGGGTTCAGTCCTTGGGTCAGGGAGATCCCCTGGAGAAGGAAATGACAACCCACTCTAATATTCTTGCCTGGAGAATTCCATAGAAAGAGGAGTTTGACGGGCTATAGTCTCTGGGATTGCAAAGAGTTGGACACGACTGAGCAACCGACATTTTTTCGCTTGAGAATATAAAGGCTGACTAATATCACCAGTATCGGGGAGTCAAAAGAAAAGCAATCAATTTATCATTGTAATTCTCACAAAGAGCATGTTCTGAATTTCCTATAATCTAACCCCTGTTAACAAAAATAATTGTGAGCTGCTTTGTAGGTGGTAGAGTAAAGGGATGTGAAAGAAATATATGAGTGTAAATACACTGAAATATTTTTAAATTAAATGTACTTTTTGAACAGCTTTAGGTCCACAGCAAAATTGAAAGTCCAGGTATTTCCCATATACCTCTGCTCCCACACATGTATCTTCTATTATCAACATCCCCCCAACAGTGATACATTTGTTACAATTGATTAACCTACCATGACACATCCTTTTAACTCAAATTCCATAATTTGCATTAGACTTGACTCCTAGTGTTGTGCAGTCTATGGGTTTGGACAATTGTACAATGACATGTTTCTATCATTATAATACCAGAATATTCTCACTACCCTAAAGTCCTTGTGCTCTGTCTTTTCATCCCTCTCTCCCCACAATCCCAGGCGAACACTGATCTTTTTACTCTCTTTATAGTTTTGCCTTTTTCAGAATCACCTGGAATCAGTATGTAGCCACCATAGACGGACTTCCTTAACTTACGCATTTATGCTTCCTCTGTGTCTTTTCATGGCTTGATAGCTTATTTCATTTTAGTGTTGAATACTGTTCCATTGTCTGACTCTATTACAGTTTATTTAACAATTCACCTACTGAAGGGTATGGTGGTTGTTTCTAAATTTGGGCAATTATGAAAAAAGCTTCCGTAAACATCTGTGTGCAGACTTTTATGTGAACATAAGTTTTCAATGACTTTGAATAAATACCAAGGAGCATGATTCCTGGACTGCATGGTATGAGTAAGTCTAGTTTTATAAGAAATTTCCAAGGTCTCATCCAAAGTGGCTGTTAGCATTTTACATTCCCATCGTAATGTATATTAGTTTCTGTTACTCCACATCTCCCACAGCACTTGGTGGTGGTGTCAGTGTTGTGGATTTGGGGCATTCTAACTAGACAGGGTATTAAAAACCAGAGATATCAGTTTGCCAACAAAGATCCGTAGTATCAAAACTATGGTTTTTCAGCAGTCACATATGGATGTGAGAGGTGGACTATAAAGAAAGCTGAGCACCAAAGAATTGATGCTTTTGAACCGTGGTGTTGGAGAAGACTCTTGAGAATCCCTTGGACTGCAAGGAGATCCAACCAGTCCATCCTAAAGGAAGTCGATCATGAGTATTCATTGGAAGGACTGATGCTAAAGCTGAAACTCCAATACTTTGGCCACTTGATGAGAAAAACTGACTCACTGGAAAAGATGCGGATGTTGGGAAAGACTGAGGGCAAGAGGAGAAGGGGGCAATAGAGGATGGGTTGGCTAGATAGCATTATTGACTCAATTTGATATGAATTTGAGCAAACTCCAGGAGACAGTGAAGGACAGGGAAGCCTGGCGTGCTGTAGTCCATGGGGTTGCAAAGAGTCGGACAGGATTTAGCGACAGAACAAACAACAATGTGGGCTCACGTTGTGTTGGGATGGAGTTGAAGGGCTGGTTTGGTCTGGGCTCAGCCCTGACAGCTCAGCCTCTCTCTCCATGTAGTTTTTCATAAATAGGCTTCTTCACATGGAGGCAGCAATATTCTAAGAAAAAAAACACATAAAGTGCAAGGTCTCAGGGGCTTTAGATTACTGTTCCACATTCTGTTGGTCAAAGTCACAGGGTCAGCACAGAGTCAAGTGATGGGGAAATGATTACATCTCTCAATAAAGCTGCAAAGTCATGTGGCCATATTTTTCAGTCTACCACAATTGATGAGAGTCTGAATGCACTAGCACAAAATGAAACTTAAATAAATACTGATATTTTGTTGATATTATAATTAATACTAAAACCATTACATTTACATTTCTTAATTTTATTTCCCACCATCAATAAAGCCTTTAAATAAATATCTGCCCACTGTAACATCTCTAACATCTTTCCTCCAAATCATGAAAACCATGAATTCAGCAAAGCATTCACTTTGTTTAACCTGAGGTTCTTCTCTTTTCTTTGGCCAAGTCACGCAGCATGCAGGATCCTTGTTCCCTGATCAGAGGCTGAATCCTGCCCCCTACAATGGAAGTATGGAATCTTGACCACTGGACCTCCAGGGAAATCCCCACCTTGCTTATATCTTGATCGACATTTAAAGCCCCCAACCAAGACCTATAAAATTTTTTTACCTCTCTCTAGTTCAGTGTTTTAGTTCTCATAGAAAAAAGTGTAAGGGTTTCCTCATTTTATAGATTAAATCAGCCAGTTTCTTTACACACCTAAAGATGAAAGAACTGATCAATATATGGTTTCCACTAGAGATAACCCAGTTATGGGAAATCAATACTTTAAAATGTTTCAACTACCATTTAAAACCCTGCCTTGTATAGTAAACAGACTGCAGGGACTCCATCTGTCACACATCAGCCAGAGAAGAGGCATAAATCCACATTCAGAAGTATGTGAAAGTGTTGGCTTTGCATAGACCATATTTGACAGACATTTATCAAGCTCACCGTAAACATCAGGCCTTTTCTCTGGCCTCAAAATGCGAGCAAGACCATCAAAACAACTGCACAGCTTTTATACTGAGCCAACTCTCCCTTCCTCCAAGTCAATTCTCAGCTGGAGGCAGTTTTGCCCATAGGGGACATTTAGTAATGTCTAAAGATATTTCACATGTCACAACAGGGGAAATACTACTGGCATCTAGTGGGTAAAGGCCAGGGATCTGCCAAACATCCTATGATGCACAGAACAGCTCCCACGATGGAGAATTTATCAGCTCAAGATATCAACAATGCTGAGACTGAGAACCCCTGTCCTAGCCATGTCCTCAAGAAAAACCAGATCTGCTCACTGCATCGGGGTGCAGAGTGGTGTATAAGAGCTGGATTCCATCATAGCAGCTCAAGAGAGCCAATCATGTGTTCCTTGTCCTGTCTCCACTTTTAGGGACATGATGCCAGTAACTTGAAATGGATCATGATGCGAGTGTGCACGTCAGGAAAACTGGCAAATGCTGCAAATGAGAGCTTCTGTCCAGAAAGCTGTTAAACGTTTATCAGTACAACAGTGGGTGCAGCCCTGCCCCATTGGAGTAACAGCCTGTGCTCAGTCCCTAAGCAGTGTCACACTCTTTTGCGACCCCATGGACTGGATGGAGCCCACCAGGCTTCTCTGTCCATGAGATTCACCAGGCAAGAATACTGGAGTGGGTTACCCTTTTCTTCTCCAAGGGATCTTCTTGACCCAAGGATTGAACGCACAACTCTTGAGTCTCCTGCATTGATAGGTGGATTCTCTAACTACTGCACCACCTGGGAAGCCAAAGTCTAGCGGACTCTTAACTTCTGCAGAGCAGCAGCAATAGAGGAGCCTGCGCCCCTCACAACTTTGTGGAGCAGAGCTGCTACGTCAACTCAGATTTAAACAAGAGAGAAACAAGCTGCCTGTTTAACCCATTGCTATTTTAAAATTTTCTCAAAAGAAGTCAACCTTCGAGATGACATGAATGGACCTTGGAGGCATTATACCAAGTAAAGTCAGACAGGAAAATATAAATAAATACTGTATGATCTCTTTCAGACGGTCAGACAGTAAACAGTCTGCCTGCAATGCAGAACACCCAGGTTCTATCCCTGGGCAGGGAAGATCCCTTAAACAAGGGAAGGCAACTCACTCCAGTTTTCTTGCCTGGAGAATCCCATGGACAGAGAAGCCTGGAGGGTTACAGTCCATGGTGCGGCAAAGAGTCAGACACGACTGAGCGACTTCAATTTCATATACTTTAAAAAAAAGAAAAAAAGCTCATAGAAAAAGAGATCAGATTTGTGGTTACCAGAGGCAAGGGGAGAGGGGGAACTGGAGGAGGGGGTTGAGAGGTACAAACTCCAGCTGTACGATAAATAAGTACCAGGGATGTAATGTACAACATGATGACTATAGTGACGCTGTATGATGTATTTGAAAGTGGCTGAATGAGTGAGTCCTAAAAGTTCTCATCCACAAGGGGAAGAAAAAACCACTTTTTAAAATCTAAAGGAGATGATGGATGTTAACTAAATTTGTGAGATAATCATTTCACAATAAGTGTAAGTCAAGTTATTAGGCTGGGCAACTTAAATTTATAAAGAGCTGTATGTCAATTACATCTCAATGAAACTGAAAGGAAAAAAGCCAAATTTTCATATTCACTAATAGAATAAGCACCAGTTGGGGGTGGAGGGGGAAAGCTTCAATAGTGTTTTTTAGTAGCACATTAGCCTTCCCTGAAAAAACTATTATTGATATAAAAAATTATCAATATTTGTCAGTATATCACTTTTTTTGAATTTTCAAGCCTAGAGTCTGAAAGAATTGTTTTCTTGATGTTAGGTATAAAGATAGAAAGGCACATAGACAAAAACTATTGGGTTGACCAAAAAGTTTGTTCTGTAAGATATAATAGAAACACCCGAACGGACTATTTTGACCTAACCAATATTTTAATGTAAATAAAATATGGGAAAACTTGCTTTTTAATATTCATATATATTTGATGCCAGACTTGCCTGGAGGCTCAGCTAGTAAAGAATCTGCCTGAAGTGTGGTAGACCTGGGTTCAATCCCTGGGTTGGGAAGACCCCCATGGAAAAGGGAATGGCTATCCACTCCAGTATTCTGGCCTGGAGAATTCCATGGACTGTATAGTCAATGGGATCACAAAGAGTCAGACATGACTGAGTGACTTTCACTTCATTTCACTTATATCTGATACACAACTAAAGAACGGAAATCTGTAAACCCTTGAACTTCTTATAACCCCCACCCAATACCATTATGGACCTGTCTCCAAAGTTAAGTTGCACAATTATAATACCAGGATGTGTTAGAGCTTTAGAGAATAATTCTGTTTAATTTAGGTGTGTGTGTATATGTAGCATGCATGCACACGCTCTGTCATGTCTGACTCTTTGTGACCCCATGGACCGTAACCCACCAGGCTCCTCTATCTATGGACTTCTTCCAGGTAAGAACACTGGAGTGGATTGCCATTTTCTTCTCTAGGATATCTTCCCGACCCAGGGATTGAACCCATATCTCTTGTGTCTCCCGCTTTGGCAAGCAGATTCTTTACCACTGGCACCACCAGACTTTAGAAAATATCTCACGAAGAGTCCCACGGACAAATGGGGAGTATAAACTGCCTCTCCTGGGAGAAGACACAAGACTAGGGTCAGCCAGCTGCAGCTCAGTCGGTTATGCATTACTATCACCCCCTACTTCAAAAAGCCACTCTAGAGAAGGGCTGCTTCATAGACCTCTTCCACTTCAGAATTCTGAGGGGAGCACTTGATGTTCATCTGCACAGCCAGCCTGCAAAGCTCCTGAACCTGTTCTGTGTCTCAGACCAAGGATCCCCAACCTCTAGGATCTAATGCCTGATGATCTAGGTGGAGCTGATGAAATAACACAAAGTACATAATAAAGGTAATGCACTTGAATCATCCTGAAACCATCCATCCCCCCACCCCAGTCCATGGAAAAATTGTCTTCCGTGAAATCAGCCCCCGGTGCCAAAAAGATTGGAGATCACTGGGGAACTGAGACTTTTCTCAACAGAAAGGGAGCCCAGAGCCAGCAAAGAGACTATGTTCTTTCCCTGTCTTTCTAGCTCGTTTTTCTTCTTTCTATAACTAAAGAGAAAGAAAAGGCAAAAAGACCTTTTGAAAAAGCTACAGAATTTGTCTAAGCCCATACCTTATGTATCTTGGAAGCAAAACAGTTAGGTTATAAGGGAAAGGTGGGTTTCCCTAGTGGCTCAGATGGAAAAGAATCTGCCTGCAATGCAGGAGACCTGGGTTCAATCCCTAAGTCAGGAAGATCCCCAGGAAAGGGAATGGCTACCCACTGCAGTATTCTTGCCTAGAGAATTCATGGACAGAGGAGCCTGGCAGGCTACAGCTCATAGGGGTCACCAAGAGTTAGACATGACTTAGCAACTAACACTAACACTCACCACCTAGAGGAAAGCTAAGAAACCTTATTTAGAATGTAAAATTTTAAACCCCAGGTAGCCAATGTCCAGACAGTGGATATCTGAAGATTCAAAACAGGAAATAAATCAAGGTGATTTAGGACCAGTCAATACATTCCATCCAGAAATGAAAAAAAAACCTCTATTTTATTAAATATAAACCCACAAGCATAATGAAGTTGTTATGCCAGTTATAGTTAAACTTCCACTCTTCAGCCTCCATCTCAAGAGGAAATGTGACCTTTGGAGTAGGTCCCATTCTTCCTTTCTGCTGTAACAGATTTAGAAGAGGGACTAATGAGAGCCTCGCCTTTCTCTGATGCCGAGTCCAGCATGACATCCCCCTAAATGGTATGCTCATGCCCTAATCCCCAAAGCCCATAAATGTTACCTAATTTGGAAAAAGAGTCTTTGCAGATATACTTAAGTAAGAATTTTGAGATGACAGCATCCTGACTTATCCGGGTGGCCCTAAATCAAAGGACAGCATGCTTGTAAGAGACACACAGAAAAAAAGGAGGCAATGAGATTACAGGTAAGGGTTAGCGTGATGCCGTCACAAACCTAGGAATGTCTGAAAGCACCGGAAGATGGAAACGGCAGCAATAATTACCTGCTGGAGCCTTGAGGGGAAGTGCAGTCCTGCCAACACCTAGATTTTAGACCTCTGGGACTGTGAGAGAACAACCGCTCTTGTTTTAAGCCACCATGTTACCGGTGACCTGTGCCACCATAGGAAACTAACATAGTAGTGCAAGCTGTACAAATAAGCTGAGAGTGAAGGCCATAGTGCCAAGGTGATCCAGCAGTATTTGTCTTTCTCAGCTGTGAACAGGGATAACGAAAACAACACTGGCCAAGGTTCAGGACAACACCTGACACCAGATTCTCCGTAAGTAATTTCCACCGTAGGGGCAACGACTTCTGCTCTGGATTCAGGAACAGGAGAATAACTCGTTCGCTTCTTTTTTCCTTTTTGTCTGTCCATGCAACAACCCCCCCTCCACCCGGCAAATAACCTGTTCTTTTAAGTAGCTATTGAAATAGCATTTCATTGAATGAATAAAGTAGGAAGACTTAAAATAGGTTGTCCTGAGATTCTGAAGTCCTCTCAAAGTCATTTGTCAGAGATATGAATCCAGTTTCATGCTAGGAATTTATCATAACATCTGAAGAAGTACACAAAACTTTATGGGGAAAGTGACTGTCACAGCAATATTTATAGCATTAATAGGAAAGATACGTAAAATAAATAACCGACACTGAGGGTTGATTAAATACATTTTAGCAGAGCCACACAAAAAGATTCTATGCAGTCACTAATAAAATATGTTCCTAGTGATATTTTGTTGAAAAGTAATATATTGTTGAGTCTAAAATCATTAAAAAACATTATGAACAGTTTTCTCCTCACCTTCTTTGAAACACACCAATAGAAATGTCTACATGATTACCTAAAATATCAATAGTGGCTCTCTGGGTTTAAATGATAAGTGATTTTTATTTATTTATGTTTGTAACATTTCAATAATAAAAATAGATTACCTATACAGTTTTAAAAGTATTTTAAAGATAAACTTCATAGAAAAATATAGTCACATGAACCACTGTGAATTTTATCAAAAGCTTTTCTATCATAGTGAGTAGTGAAGTCACTCAGTCATGTCCAACTTTTGCGACCCCGTGGACTGTAGCCTACCAGGCTTCTCCGTCCATGAGATTTTCCAGGCAAGAATGCTAGAGTGGGTTGCCATTTCTTTCTCCAGGGGATCTTCCCGACCCAGGGATCAAACATGGGTCTCCCACATTGGAGGTAGACGCTTTAACCTCTGAGCCACCCGCGAAGCCCAATACCAATAAATTATTAGATTTTTTAAATAATTTTTCCTCTGGGCAACTCCAAATATCTTTCTGGCTTTATTATCCCCTTACTAAAATAGAGGGAGCTCTACATGTTTGCAGTTCATTAAGAGCTCTGGTTGAGAAGTCTTATGCCAATTCTCTAAATACATTGGAATAAAATAATCAAAAACAGTTAATGGGCAAAAGCATCCTCAGGACTTTTTAAGGGGACCAAAAATTTCCCCTAAAAAAAGACATTAAAAAAATTTCCCCTAAAAAAAGTCATACCGTATCATTCAAATTAAGCATAAGATTTGCAATAAGACTCACCAGATTATACCATTAAATGAAACCTTTTATGATTTCCATTGTCAGATGCATCAGAAGATTATATAGTTATTGCCATTGTTCTATATGTTTAAAGGGTTAATATAATTGAAGTTCAATCTCCAAGCTTATGAAAACTTAGCAAGTATAAATATCTTAAGCACTCATACCACCTGAACTAACAAGAGTAAACAAAACACAATTGAATGATTTCACTTTGCTTTTTTGCATTATTAAAAATAACTCCTTAGGAGAAAATTTTGAAAGTTGACAAATAACTGACAATTTGGGAAACTTTTTGTTGCATAGCTTCATACAAAATAAATTATTGAGGAAAGGTTCATAATAAATTAATGTATTGAAGTAGGTCTAGACTCAATAAGATTACATTAAAATCTCATTTCATTCTATTAGAAATTCAATAAAATGATGCTAATTAAATGAGGCAATCGGTAAGAACAAGGAGATTTACTTGATGTTTCTTCCATTCTCCCTCATTGTTAGGTTTCATTTTTAACAGCTTGTTGACAGTGATTCTCTCCTGATAGCACCAGAGCTAGAATCATGAGTCAGCATTGAAATCAACATGGAAAAAAAAGTAGTCCTCAAATTGCCATTTACCACATCTGTCTCTCCAGATAATTGAATTCTCATTGAAAATACATCATTGGAGATGTACTAGAATAGCAGGAAAGAGAAGGAAGTCAGTAAGTGGAAGCACTAAAAAGATAGACTAAAGAACAGCATGATACATAAGAATATAATTTAGAAAGTTGTACTTGCTGTAATTTCTAATGCATTTACACTTGGAGATGAGCCCCCAAAAGACTAATCCATTCCTACTTTTATTTATGCACTGCAGGCTTCAGTTTAAAGAGGTGTGGTGTGCTTGCTGGGCCTGCTGATTTTAAGTGTCGTAGCCCAGGGCTTAGTCTATGGAAACACCCTGTTAATGGATCCAACCACACTGCTGAACAGTCCACCCACCAAGTCTCAGCTGGCTTAGCCTATTATAAAAACTCATAATCATTCTGCATATGCGATCAGAGTGTAGCAGCCTCTTAAGGTGCTGGCAAAGAGCAATTTTATTTAGCTAATCTCTAAGTAACCCAGAGGAAGTGTTGTGGCAGATAGTATCGGAGTCTTCTTTCCAGTCTTTTGTTATGGTGGACTCAGAGACTCAATGAGGGATTAAGCCTCACTGACCTTGCCCCAGATTTTGAGTATGCTTTCCCCAACTTTTCATAACTCCAAGCCCTTTGTAAGACCAGCCCTAACCAACTAGTGTACTTTCTTTAATGGCTATTCTAAACAATCAAATTCCAGGGTAACTAAGGAATAAGAACTAGCTCAGACTTTCATTACCTAGGCATTTGCCCAATAAAACTGAAGAGAACAGTGAAATACTTGTAGAGTATCTTAATTATTTTCTGATGAGAATTATGAATCAGGAAGACCTGAGCATGTGGAGAAATACTCTTAGTTATAATGTGATTTCACCAAACTGAAATGTTAAGAGAATGGACTGTGAAAATGCCACATCCTTCTTTAACACCCACACTCACAACTCTAGAGTTGCTTACAACTCTAATGTGGAAACACTGGGTTAAAGATGAAATTTAAACCTCAATTCTTTTACATGCCCAAAGTTTGCAAAAAGAACTTGCCCAGATTAATAACTGCTATCATTTCCTTTCAAAAATCACAGGCCCTGTGAATTATAGATGCAAGTCTGTACACCTCTACTGCCACACAGAAGAAAAGAGAAGGAATGTCTTTTCCCTTTTATTATCCCACTTCTCTTTTTTTAACTTAAAAAAAGATAAATATGGTTTTAAAAGTCATAGAGCTCAGCATTACCCATACTTTGTGCAGGAAATCAGAGGAAAATTGAAGATAATTATTTCTCCAGTGTGCTCTCTCCACACACACACACAGGTGTGTGTATACATACATATACATACATGAGCATATACATACATGTTCCATATGCATACATGCACATACATATGTACATACACACACATGCATATGTGTGTGTACATACGTATTCCACATATACACACACACACATATATGTATATACACACAAAACAAAAGTACTCAGCCATAAAAAAGAATGCAGTTTTGCCATTTGCAACAGCATGGATGGACTTTGACAGTATCATGTTCAGCAAAATAAGTTAGACAGAGAAAGACAATAATTGTACCATATCACTTATATGTGAAATCTAAAAATAAAAAGAATGAACACAACAAAAACAGACTCACAGATATAGAAAACAAACTAGTGGTTATCAGCAGAGGATTAATAGGCACAGATTACTATGCATAAGTAAGTAATCTATAAGGATATATGGTATATAGCACAAGGAAAGATGGCCATTATTTCATAAATAATTTTAAATGTGACATATAAAATATTGAATTATTAACTTGTATACCTGGAACTAATGTAATATTGTAAATAAACTCTACCTGAATTTTAAAAGAAGACTCTGAGAGGGACTTCTCTAGTGGTCCATTGATTAGGACTTCACCTTTCAATTCAAGGGGGTGTGGGTTCAATTCCTGGTGGGGCAGCTAAGATTCCACATGCCTCGTGGCCAAAAAAACCAAAACATAAAACAGAAACAACGTTGTAACAATTCAATAAAGGCTTTTTAAATGGTCCACATGAAAAGAAGAAAAAAATACTTAAAATGCTAAAATTAATTTAGAAAAGACTGAAACCTGATTGCAAGAAAAAAGGACACCAGGGCTATTGAAGTCAGAAGCAGCAGTCTTACCATGAGGAGAGGGAGATACAGCTTTTGAGGGGGCATGAGCATCTTTTGGCAGTCTGGGGAAACCAATATAACCTTTCTTAGAACAATGCTTATAAACGTGTAGAACAAAACACACAGGAGTAAGATGAGACCCAATTACCTGAAAATACAGTTTTCACTGTGAACCACTGATTAGTGGTCCCTGGAGTCCAGGTAAATACTCCTACTTGGAGTTCAAGGCCAAATTATGAGATAACTTCCAAGCTAAGGAATGAAAAGGTGGTGGTAAAGAATGAAGCAGTTTAGGACTGGGAGGTCACCGTGGTTACCCACTGCAACCTATTTAAAAAGGAAGCCATTCATTGGGAAGACAGCAGCTGGTGGTTTACGTGAACAAAATGAAGACTGAATTAAAGCTAAGGACCCCAGAAGTGAGCTTTATTAGACTGGGACAGTCCACCTCCTCCTTCTCTGAAAGATGCTATCTTTCCTCATCAGAGGGTTGTTCTACTTTAGAATGTAGAACTCGCATCTTCTGTGATTAGAGTTAACCATGTGTGTGACTTTATTCGTTCACCCCTCTCCCTCCCTCCAGAAGTTCAGCTTTCGGTGAGATGTTTAATGAGCAGCTCAGAAAATTGCTTTTTGACATCGATTACCTGCTTCTGAGGAACACAGCCTTATTTAGACTCTGGATTTGAAAGAAATTCAAATGCTATAAGTCTGTGCACATACACCGAAGACAACCATAGGGATCTCACTGTTTGGATCTGCAACAGAGCATGTAATGAACTCCTAGAGTTGCCTCTGCAATGCCTAACTCAGTCTAATTGCAGAGCACTCCAGGACTCAAACAAACAGTGTTAGTTTCTGGGGGTATCTGGGCGGCAAGTTTGTTTCCTCTGGGGAGCCACAACTGAGTCTATCTTTGAGGAAACTTGAGTTACCAAGACTTTAAAACTGGCTCCTAGGGGACAGGGTTAGGGCTTCTGGACAACAATATTGAGAATGAACAGCCAGCGCTAAATAGGGACTTGAAAGGGGTGAAAACCTGTCCCCTCGAGTCACTGCAGCCCATGAAGAAGTATGCAGCCACACCCGATTATAACAAACCATAATCAAGAAAGAGACCTGCTCAAAAGACCAGAGACTGAGCACTCTAGAAGCTTCTCTGGCGGCTCAGACGGTGAAGAGTCTGCCTGGATTGCCGTACCGCCTTGTTCAAAGCACATGCGACTATTACCCCTAGCTCATTGCAGTGTATAAACTGTGACCACCACTATCAATTGTTCCTTATGTAGGTACAAACTGCTAATTGCAATTAACTGTGACTTCATATGGATATTACAGATCTTTCTCTTTTTTAATTTTAATATTGTTAATATCATTATTTGGTGAGAAAGTAAAAGTTGCTGAGTCGTGTCTCTTTGCAACACCATGGACTGCGTAGCCCACCAGGCTCCTCTATCCATGGAATTCTCTAAGCAAGAATACTGGCGTGGGTAACCATTCCCTTCTCCAGGGGATCTTCTCGACCTAGAGATTGAACCCAGGTCTCCTGCATTAAAGGCAGATTCTTTATTGTCTGAGCCACCAGGGAAGCCCATTGTTATCACTGTCATTATATTTGGTAGGAGGGACATGTTCATGCACCAAGATGCAAACAATATTTCAAAAACACTAGCATCTTTCCTAATATATTTCTAAGGAGAGTAAACGCCAATAAGCTACCTACTCCCTATGGAGATGACGCTCTTAACTGTCATTGTTCAATTCCTGGAGATAATATTAAAAAGCACACAGAGTACATTCAATTTGGCAACCCACAGCTAGAACAGGAAATTTATTGAGAAATCAATCAACCAAATTCCAAGTGGATAGTCAGCAAGCTAAAGGAAGGGTATAAAACTTAGACTACAGTGACAGCAAAATAGATCCTAACCTTTTCAACTGTACCTGCGAAAAGAGGTGCTGACGTGTCCGTGGAAAATCGAATGTATGTTTACTGTCTATCTGAAAAAAAATGGTATTTGGAACAAAAATCTAACAGCCCATGAGTGCACAAATTAGATGCTTGCTCTCACCCTGGTATTACAATGTAGCGATTACATTCCTTCATTCAGGTTATGCTGCAATATTCCAAGGACTACTATATACTGAGTCACCCAAGGCATGGATCTTCCTTAGCCTTTGAATGATTTCAGAAACCTCATAGGAAAAAGATCACATTAATGAAGATGAGCTTCATCTTGAAAGGTGAAAAGAGACAGGTTTCTGTACAAATTGTGACCTATTAATGGCTAATCCAGAATTTATCTCTGCAGAGCCATTCCCTGACTTGCCCCCTCCAACAACAACAAAAAAAAAGGTAAGAAAGAAATTAGACAGTGATTCAGCTTGTGATTTAATATTCAAGAACCTAACAAATACACTTGGTGAAAATCCAGCCTTATTTCAGCCTCCTGACTTTGATAAAGTGTTCCTGGTTCAAACAGATGACTCTGACATTAGGCTGGAGGCACTGCTGTCTCTGATAATGAAAGAAGAGACACAACCCATAATGTGTACATTCAAGAAACTTTTAGAAGGCAAAACTCTGTAACTTTCTATTTCAAGGAAACCCTTGGTCTTCTAAAAAGCTGATCTATCAGTAGGCTTGTTGAAATTTTATTCTTGAATAAAATTCAAATGGAAGAAAGGCAACACTTATATTTAAGCAGTATTTTGTTTAAACAGAATTATAATAATGCTGGTGAGATACAACTGTTTAGCACAGTATAATGAATACAATCGATTTACAAAGTAAGCAAATGATCAAATATTATGCAAAGAAATATATATGACTTTAAAAGAGTCCCTAAACTCTAAGGACTTTTCTTAACATAATGTAATATACATAGACACTTAGTTGGTTTTCAAACTGGAGAAGACATTTATTGACATGCAAACATCTAAATTTTAAGTTCTGCTATTTTGCTTTCTATTTTGTCATTTTGGCTCTCTTCATTTACCTCTAAAATGTGCTTTTCTGTGTCTCTGGAAATTTTTATAACATATTGCTTTTATTAGCATTCAGTGTTTATAATAATTGTCTTATATTTTTAAGTTTTAAACATTCCCTTTATAATCTATTTTGATCATTCATCAGCTCTCTTCTCATAGCCCATTCCCCTTGAATAGGTCAGCTGAAAAGTTTACACATACTAATTCTTCTATTCAATCAGCCAGACTCTAATGCCAACAGTGACAGTGGGAGAAATATATGGAGACCATGGATCCCCAAACACTACCCATTAAAGCCATTCTTAGTAATTGACTTAATGAAGGTGTTTTGCAATATTTGTGATAAATATCAATTTTACATACTCTGCCACTTTACAAATCAAAAGAAATGAATGCATTATACATGATTTTGAAGGTAGGAAAATTTCTGATGGAATTTGAAATTATTAAGGAATCTCAAGGGCATTAAGTCTGAAAATAAAACCATTAGATCTTCTAAATGAATGGAGTCAATATTGGGAAATCACATACTTGTAGAGTTTGTCCTTCCCCCACAGCCCCTGAAATTGGAAACACATCACCAAGAGGAAGTAATAACACTGCAGTCGAATATTCAAAGTCCAATTTTTATTCACGTTGATTATTTTTAACGTTTTGAAGTATCATTTTTGTACCTCCATCTGAAAGTAGTTATAAGACTAGAATTCCAGGGTTACGTCACTCTGGTATTTTATGAAAATAATATTTTTCCTAGTTATATTAGGAGGGGAGCAAATGAAAAAATATTATGACAGGGATCACTTTCAAATTAACAGTCTGTATTTCTGTCCTAACTCTCACTAGCTGGAAAACACAAACTTTCACTGTAGGGTTATCGGCTGGTAAATACAACATAGAAGGAAACAAAAATTCTTCTTCAGACTTAAATTGAGTTTTTACCTTGCTTCTCTTTTCTCATCTGTGAACTCAGAAAATGAGATATCATCAGTTTAAAAGGGAAAGCCTGAAGTTATTTCTGAGCCCTTAAATCTCTGACTTAATTCACTTCTGAAACAGATCAATGCTCATCAAAATTGTTGGCCCCATCTCACCCAGTCATTCTTGATGATAAAGTAAAAGAGGTGATACACATGGTTAGTCATCCCTTGAAAAAGAGAAGCATGTTATCTTAATAGCATTCATTCCAAATCTACAGTGTATGTCATGGTTGTTTGGCCAGAAATGTTCTATATCTGTGCTTCTAATATCACTCAGAAAGCTGTCCATAAAATATGGTGTTTGAACTCTATCACAAGAGGCTTTCAGGGCTCCTGGATGTTAGTTTGCCATCTTTTTTTCAACTTTATTAAGGAGAGTGTTTGTGATGACTAGGGGCTTGCATAAAATGAAAAATTCACTATTCTATTTTTCAACCCAAAGTTTGGTCCTGTGGTTTCTGAACTTCCTTCAATTCAAATATATGTTAGCTCTCTTAATGGGACTGCATAGCCAGTGAGTTATTTTTCTCATTCATTCCACAAACAACTTCAACCTATCTACATGGTGGATGGATAAGAACTATTCCTGGTGAGGAACACAACATTCTAGAAGTTAAACGCAGTAAGATGTCTAAAAAAAAAAAAAAAAAAAAATAGGAGTATATAGTAAGTAGGGCACTAAATGAAGAATGGTGAGTCCATTTCAGTGAAATCCACTCTCTTCTAAAATGTTAAGGTTCACAAAAAGTCAACCATTCGATAAAACATTTTGGGGAATTATATCT